>NJDC01009684.1:66223-104906 GCA_002245475.1 Calephelis virginiensis
TTTTGTCGACTAACAAAGTCATGGCTTCTGTTTTTTGGGATGCGAAGGGCATTATTTTTGTAGATTATTTACCGAAAGGTCAAACTATAAATTTTAGTTATTATTGTAACATCTTACGAAGACTCCGGGAAGAAAAAAGGCCGGGAATGTTGCGTAAGAAAGTTTTGTTTCATCAAGACAATGCACGTGTTCACACTTCGGTTGAAATAATGTCTGTAATCCATGATTGTGGCTACGAATTGCTGCCCCACCCACTTTATTCGCCGAATTTAGCTCTCTCGGATTATCATTTACTTCCAAATTTAAAAAAACACTTTTGTGGCTCGAAATTTTCGACCAAAGATGAGGTGATAGCCGCAGTAAACGACTATTTCGCCAACCTTCCGGAATTTTTTTTTTTTTTCGAGGGGATAAACAAGTTGCAGGTCAGGTGGAAGAAGTGTGTTGAGCTAGATGGAGACTATGTCGAAAAATAAAAATAAATTTAAACCCACTTTTCTTTCATTTTCTTGGTCGGGCTTAGAACTTTTGGATCCACCCTCGTACCACCATGTCATTAAAGCAGGAAAAATGTTATCGAAATTTTAACCCGTCACGTCAAGGTCCAATGTTTATTTAATTTTTCCAATACTTGACGTACGTTCCTAAATTGATTTAGATAGATAAACACAAGATATACAGAATAGTGCTCTCATTTTAAGGTTTTAAGGCAATGATAGTAAACTCTTCAGTCGACCATTCGGCGTTTCAATATAATTCTATCAAATTCCTTGTTATGTAGATTAATATAGGTGGCCTCTTTAACCTGAGATCCGGTACTGGACATGACTTCGTAAAGTCTCAGGCTCGATGTCCGGGTTGGAGGACGAAAAGGAAATAAGTTTTTTCAATTTTCTAATAAAAACAATGTTCACGGGATTAGATATGTGTCCGGTAAACGATAAATTTGCCACTTACCACATTGTTTGATTTAATGTCTTCGGCTAGCCGTGGGTGCCCTGAGTGTAACTTTACCTACCTCTGTGGGGATACGGGCTTGAAGATATTTTTGATATAGGTATACTTATAACAAGGTTTACATTTCGTTTATGTTACAATATTTTAAGACGTTGAATTTGTTCAAACATGCTTTTAGTTTTATAGAAACAGATTATTAACATTTACCTATTTGAAAATGTAATTATTTTCATTATTAGTTTTTGGAATCACTGACGTATTCCACTTTTTTTTAAATCAAACGATTTACATAGAACCTTGTGTTTACTCGTATGTTAATCATTTTCCTATCCACAGCCTATCTATTCACTTAGAAAACATTTTTGATTCTTATTATCGAAGATAAGAGTTGTAGCCTGAATGTCGAAATCATAAATGAAAAGTATTCTACCTATGCATACACATTGACTACGACGGGCTATTTGGTAAAATTTATGTTATGATATTGCCGGTTTTCTATTTCCTATTAAATCTTATTTTCATTTCTCTTCAACCGTTTCCTGTTTACTATTTCCTTATTTTACTGTTTGCGACTGTCATTGAATCGGATTTCTTTTATATTTAATACTTTCTTTGCGATATATTTTTCTAACAAATAAAAAAGATCGTCTAATCTGTTTTGTAGCCTATTTTTACGACTTATTTATTTACTTACCGGCGAAGTTTATAATATAATTTCAAGGTAGTAGCAAAAATAGTACTAAGGTACAATATTATTTGTATGTATAAAAATAATGTTAGGAATATACCAATAAGTCTAGGATTTGAACTCAAGTCGAGTTTCTCGGAGCTGATAATAGAATGAGCTTAATTTTGTAATAAATTTAGTTGGTATATTAGAAAATATATCATAAATAGGTTGGTTAACTAAAAATAGAGTCGATAGGTTAGAGTGATAATGTGGCAATTTAATAAAAAATAAAATGTAGGCAATATATTTTATCTCGCATTTGTTACATGTCATAAAGAGCGTTATTTATCACAAAAATGTGACAACATCCCTGGATCCCTGGACAAACAAGTTACACAAATTGAATCTTACCCCAAAGTAAGCAAATTATATGCTTGTATTATGGGTGTAAGTCAACGATTCTAATACATAAAAATACTTAAATAAATACCAGAATAAATTTAATACAATTTTTCTTTAATTTCATTATTAATAAATTAAAATTCCAAAACTTTTCGCAATTTTAAGCAGTAATTAATTTTCAGGTGAAACTAATGAATGGTGAGAAGGCTGCTTTTCAAACGCCGACGTTTGCACTAAAACGACAGCGAACACTCGACACACTCATTAGGGACATATACGCCGAACACTGCTCAGATCACAAAGTGGTATGAATCAACATCTTTCTTTTTATTCAAGTTTTATCTTCATAACAGCAATAAAATATTGCCGACTTTCACTTTAACTGACATTTATTTTCTTTAATTCCTTTACATTTAAGAAACATTGCCATCTTTTTCATTTCCAATCTTAGATAAACTGAATTAATAAACAGAAATTCATATACTACTATGTCATATAGCTACTTTATACTAGCATATAATTTTATGTTAGTTAAGCCACCGCAACACGAAAGCTAAATAATCTTAACAAAAACATTAACTGCTTAATGTCATAGTCATACGATTATACACGAAATTTCCGTTGATGGAAAAGTAATATGGGATGAAAAATTAATTTTACCCATATTTGCCTTAGGTTAGATGAATATTGAACCCTTCGAAACATTCACTACTCTTTGGCGTACAACCTACAAGAAAGAGAAATTAAGTACTTGTTTCGTAGCAAGAAGTGCTTCGCAATAGCTGCTACGAATTCTTTTATTGCGAACGTAGACGTATTCTCTTTGAGTGAAAGAACTAACGCTAGTTGCAGATCAACCCATTCGTTCATTCGTTAAGGTATATACGGATTATGATTATGTAGTCATCCATATATCCATTTGTACATAAGGTCATTTATTAATAACTTTAACATATTGTTACATCGTAACAATTATATAGGACCAAACCACTTAAAATATTTGAAAAATCTCACTTAAGAAATGGCGTTAATTTGATCACTCTAAATTAGTGGCGAAATGCGTAACCCGGTTTCATTGGAATATGTATAATTGACGAACCTTTCTAAAAATATATATTTCACAGTAAAAAGAATATAGTATAGGCATAAAAATCAAATATACAAAAACATATTGCACTGCCATCCTGAAGATGAGATCGTAAGCTTCTTGTAGTTGAAACTACCGTCTATCCAAACCAGAAAAGGCATTGGCAAGCAATATCGTTTTAGTCTTATATCATTTTAGTTTCATTCGAAAATATGACCTGGTAGAATCAATCCGGGGAAGTTAGTTGCTGTGGTACTCTACTTTGTAGTAACAGAATTAATCTCAACTTTTTTTATTTTTTTCGTTATTGCTATGTATACATGAGGTTGAGATTTTCATGAAGTCGCTTACTGGTAAAAACTAATTGTAAGTCTATGCTTCAAATCTCAAGTTTATCCTCGTTTATTGCAGCCAATGTTATCCCGTCGTGCATTATCCGACGTTTGGTCGGGAGGTGCGGGAGCAGGCGGCGCGGGTGCGGCTCGGACGGAACGATTCCTCCACGTGGGGCAGGCGCTTAAGTTGGACGCGGTTTTGCGAGGGGACGCACCCACCAGCCTAGTTTCCACAGGTTATTGTCTGATATACGAGTATCTATATATTAATAGGTGATGTCAAAACTTTGGACCCCTTTTTACGAAAATATACTCAGGAGCATAAAATTTAGGACACTTATAGTTTATGTGTAGGAGAAGTGCAGAAGGCTTATATTTTTCAATTATAATGCTTATAATCGCCTCTGTGGTCTAGCGGTCCGGGTGTTGGACTTGACTGCATGAGGTCCCGGGTTCGAATCCCGGTCGGCCAACACAAAGAAAATTGGATTTTTCCAATTTTCTAATAAAAAAATGTTAGTCGGGATTGGAAATGTGCCCGGTTGGCGATAGGCTTGCCACCTATCACATTGTGGGTCTTAGTGTCTTCGGCTAGTCGTGGGTGCCTTGGTTTTACCTCAGCCTACCTCTTCGGGGATATGGGCGTGAAGATAATGCTTATAAAGTACATTAAATCAATCAATAAAACATTGCCCACACTACCATTCATTTGACACACAAACAAATATATTGATGATAACGATAAAAGACCACAGATGGCGTACAAACTATAATCATACAGTTTAGAAACAAAGTAGTTGGTCTTGAGAAATGAAGATGGCATTCTTATCAACAAGATATTAAAATTTATTATGGTCGAATTTCGACCAACAGGCGACCACTAGTATAGTCTGAATACGTGATTGAGTGACACACTGAGACTGTTAAAAACCTATATTATTATAGATAGACGTGTTTGTAATTTACTAGGCCTTTAGTAGGCTTTACTGTATGTCCTTTAGTGATATCACGAAGCTATCCGTATAGGTAACCCTGTTAAGGACCTCACGGCTACAAATAGCATGACGATCTCATGGCGATAGCTATCTTTTTTATACTAATGAAAAAAAAAGCAACCAGCAGGACAGAAGCAGCTTCAACAAGTTCCGATTGTAAGAGATGGCTATTGCTTATTTGATACATTGTAATTTGTTTTCCAAGGTTCGGGTGGCAATCGCCGTGCGCCATGGGAAGGCAAGCTGTGGCGAGCGGCACCATTGCCTGCCGCCCCCGTGTGCGCTGAGCAGCTTGCCGACGGCCGACTGCTTTTGTCTACTACCTCCAACACTTATATTTTAGAAGGTAAGACTACGAAAATAATAGGGAGTAAATCTTTTAGGGTTGCATTGTAAGGAACGAAACGACTTCAATGGCAAAATGACATTCATTTAAACATACGACATAAAAATGTCAAAAGTTAAAATGCAGTTTCTTTGCTGATTTTTAAACTCGTTCTTACATAGAAAGCGGAACAACTAAAGTGGTGTTACGGTGGGAGGGATGCGTGCGAGCGGCGCGGGTAACGGAACGTGCGGGGTTATTCCGCGCGGGCGGGGCGGGGTGTGCGGGAGGAGCGCGGGCAGGCGGTGGAGGTGCGTCGGGTGGGGCGGGGGGCGCGGGACTGTACGCGCTGCCGCTGCCCGCACTAACCGCCGGCGCCTGGGCCATGCGCCCACTACAGGACTGCAAACACGCCCGCCTTCCTCGAACAAAGACTGCACATTTCTTCGATGTTCTCGAACAGGGTAACATATATTACGTTTCTGAAAACACGATCTCTAGCCGATAAATTTTTGCAATGAGTCGTTCAAATTAATCAACTTCAAAATTATTTCAAGTAATAATAACTAAAAACTTTTATTCATCAGCCGAAAACATAAAATCTTAACTATAGTTTATATCTAAATAAATATTACATCTACATGAAGTACAACAAAGTGCAAAACCAGTGTTGTATAGAATAATCTGAAAAATTCTGAGGAAATGTATGACTTAACTCTATTACAGGTGAGGGAGGAACAACAGTGTTAGCGATAGCAATCGGCCGAAGAATTAGTTTATTAAATGAAGAAATAAGGCCAGAAAGTGAAATGGGGTTTGAATATGTTCACGTTAAAGTAAGTATTTAAGTTTATGAACCGATTTTATTTTAAACTATCAGTTATTGTGCAACATACAATCTTATTTTGACATGGATACACTGCTGTCGATTTTTGTTGACGTTTTTTTTTTCAATTAACATAAATAATTAGATTATTTTTTACAAAAATAATTCGATAATTAGATTATTTTTTACAAAAAATAATTCGATAATTAGATTATTTTTTACAAAAATAATTCGATAATTAGATTTTTTTACAAAAATAATTCGATTATTATTTACAAAAATAATTATATTATTTTTGGATAAGTCAGCAAACAAGAACACGGCTCTCCTCTAAGCACCAAAGGTGTTATAGGTTTGTTCTGTGGTCTGAAACCGGGGTGTTAAGACCATTGTGCAAATCTACAGGGATATCCTGTTGTCCGCACCAAGCAATGTCATAAGGCAGGTCGAGTTGCTGGTATTTTTGGCCTCCCGGCGGAAAAAGATTTTTGATCGTGTGGATAGATTTCGATGCGATTTTTTTGTTTGCAAGCAAAATGATCAGTTCATTGCTACATCACTACATAGTATAAAACGAAGTCGCTTTCTGCTGTTTGTCTCTGTAAGTTTAGATATTTAAAACGGCGCAACGGGTTTTGATGCGACTTTTTTAGGAAGAGGGATTCAAAAGAAAGGTTTATATATTATGTAATAACATAAAAGTTTGACCACCCATGCGAAGTTGGGACAAATACGTATAGGTTTTTTCGTGGATTATTGAAAATATTTAATTTTAGGATTTTTTTACTTGGAGTTGAGGCATATAGCATAATTTTATTTGTTCCAGGATATACAATTAGGCGAATCACCAATTTTTATTAAATTAATGGACGGTGATGTCGGTGTCCTAGTGGTTGGATATAAACATCACTGGGAGGTTCTAGAAACTAATTCAGGGCAGGTAGGTTTGAATACATCGCTAGTTTTCCCTTTACTGAGAATGTTTCTTGAGTAAAAATAAGCACGGGACATGTTCGGAGCTCCATGGTTCAGTATTTTATGTTCGTTAGCTATAAGAATAAATAAATATTCCTGGACAAGTTACACAAATTGAATCTAACACCAAAGTAAGTAAATTATAGGATTGCGTAATGGGTGTTGGTCAACGATCTACACATAGTGTTTATATACTTATAAGATACCAGATTAAATTTAATAAACACCCAGACCCGGAAATGCAGACATCTAAATGTTAATCTCACAAATGCCTGCCCCCATCAGGACTCGAACACAAACATCGCGATTGGTCACTGTAGTTAGGCGTGTACGCTAGCCACTCGACCAACGAAGAGGTCAAAATCACTTACTGATGTATAGGGTAAAATTTATTTTAACTATAAAATTAGTTTTAGATGATTATTAAATTTGTAAAAAATATTAGATCGCTTTAAATATTAAAAATATTTTTATAATACTCTCATGATGTAATATACTAGAATATTTCATGATATTTTTTAACAACGAAAAACAAATTATTTAATTTCATGTTATATATCTTTCCACACGCGTGCCAATAGCTATTTCCTAACTGAAGAATGTAATTTCACCCGAAACATAAGCTCCCTTTTTCGTCAGATTATCGCAAAGCTTATGAGACCTAAACATTTTTTTTAATTATTGCCTTATTGTTACTGCAAACTATTGGTCATTTTGATTGACTTCTCGCCATTCAAAGATTAATTATTCTAATTAAAACCTCAATCGTAACTGGTGGCAATTTAGTTGCGCACTGACTACACTAATTTTAAGTTATCGTCGTCTTCATTTAATGAAAGTAACAGAAAGAAACTAAACACTTTTAGTGCTTTCAAATTAGACTGTACACGTCATTTCTACAGACGTTTAATCTATCACTCGGAAAACGTTGATTAAAAACATCACAATTTAACATGTTCGGACTAATCTGACATGTCTAAACTTTTCCATCTCTTTTGTTTTTGTTTCATTTGAAAAAGATAGCATGCATCTAAAATAAGTTTAGTTTGTGAATAGTAGAATTACCATCATTATATAATCATATATTATGTAATCGTAATCGGTGTAGCCCGTTTCGTAAAGTTTTATGATAAGGCCAAAGGAGACATTACATAAAAATGTTCCAGGCAATCAAACGAGCTGAAGGTTCAGAAGACAATGGACCTCGACGGGGAGCTCTCGTTAACGCGCTACGCATCGGAGACGAAAGGGACGGACAAATCATACTGTGTTATAATCGTATGTACCAAACTAAAACTAAGCAGTTTTGCAAAATACCACTTTCTATCGCCTTTACTACTAAATAAGTTACAAAAAAAGTATCTCACGCCCATATCCCCGAAGAGGTAGGCGGAGGCACAACCAGGGCACCCACGACTAGCCGAAGATACTGAGTCCCACAACGTGATAGGTGGCAAGCCTATCGCCAACCGGGTATATATCCAATCCCGAGCAACATTTTTTTTATTAGAAAATTGGAAAAACCAAATTTTCTTTTTGTTGCCGACCTGGAAATTGAACCCGGGACCTCATGAAGTCAAGTCCAACACCTGGACCGCTAGACCACAAAAATAGGTTAAACCTGTAGTAGTTCGTAGTAGTGTCTAAGAAGCTTATTATCATTAACTAATTCGAAGTTATTACAAATCCGATTTTAACGGTAGTTCGAGGGCCTAAATATTTATACCGAGGAATTATAGACGCGTCACAAGTATAAATTGTATGACGGTCTATGTGAAATATATAATTTTTTTTATTACATTGGAAGGCAATGACAAGGAACGCAACGGAAGGCAATTTCTTAATGGTAAGAAATTCGCGCCGCCTAGAAACACCAAATGTGGTAATGGTGCGTTGCCAACCTGAGGGCGGGATGTTAGGACTCGAGTAAAAGTAAGTTTACCGGCTACATAACCCTCTGAACCAGAACACGTCAAAGGCGAGCACTAACGTTAGGTAAGGCCGTGGTACCAATACGGACGAGGCAATTTCAATTATATCATATCACACGAAAACGTACTATGATTTTTAAAACTTTAGTCACCTTTTTTGTGTGGATATATTTTATTAGATGTACTGAAACACTGTTTAAAAATTTAACACCTAACTTTGAAGGACCTTATATGCCTAGCTAATATTTTCTTATTATTTTTTACTTGATATATTTGTAATTTCTTGATATTTAGTACACAAAAACAATTATTGTACAGTACTAAGTACTATTTAAATTATGCGCTTCGGCTGTACAATTTTTGCTCTTTTTACACTTTATACTTTTATTTTTAAATTTGCTGACCTAATTTAAATTTAAGCGAAATGATTAATTATGTAATGACAACTCTAAATAGATTTATCTTTAAAATACATTCGGATTTCCGAAGCTTGACGAATATAGCCGAAACAAATAATTTAAATAGTACTACAGTACTGTAATCTATTTTTGTTGCAGATACGTGTCATTTTGAAAGGTTAACAAGTAAAGGATTAGAAAGCGACTGTGAATACGACTTCCACTGGACCACTGTACCCACAGCAGTTGGTGAGCACTATCTCTACATTTTTTTAAATTAACGAAATTTCTAAAATATTGCAACACAAATAGAAAATATATACAGTATGAATTTCCACGTGGGCTCAGATAAATAAATGCGAAGAAGAACCAGCCAGATTTTTATGAAAACCACAACTTCAGCATTGATTTCCCCGTTTAGATCCAGATCCAGATAAAATAGATCATCTTTGATCTCGCTCCCTAACAGGCAATTATTCGAGTAGGAAATAGATATTGGGATGTGTCAAACCCATCGCCAGGTGCTGGTAGTTATTCAACGAATGCAATTAGTTATAACTAGATTGTATCGTGCTGTTCAAGAGCTCGCTCGTATTGATACTATCGCCTTATCTATGCATGTTGCCATTACTGCCCCCGTGTTGGTCCGGGTTATTTTGCAGAATCTGCCTTCCTGTCAGGCAACTCGTAAAACACGAGCATAGGCTTACCGTAACTAACACCGTGACATCCTACTAAGTGGTAGAATTTCGCAGCGACTCACCCGAATTGGTACCACCGCTTTACCTATTCCTGTTGCCCTAATGTCAGCGCTTACCGTTGACGTGTTCCGGTTCGTAGGATAAGGTAGCCGTTAAACTAACTTTTCTCGAGGCTTAACGTCCCGGCATCAGGTTGGCAACGTATCATTACCACCTTTGGTTTCTCTAGGTGGCGTGTATTTCTTACTATCAGGGGAAGGAAGTATCGGCGGTGGACTTGCAGGACCTTCGACGCCTTGTTCTCTATTATATGACATAGTTACTCTGCCTGATATGACGTTTCAGCATCATATGTATGTTTTCAGTTTGTGCGTTTCCGTACATAATGGCATTTGCTGAGGACTTACTGGAGATCCGGTTGGTAGCGAACGGGTCTCTAGTGCACGCTGCTTGTATCCCTGGGCTGAAAATATTGTGTGGCCGAAGGGTGAATATACTTTGTTACGTGGTTAACCATTGCTATTTGGTTGCTATTTTGTTGGCAAACAGCTTTGCCAGTTTGTTTACTCATTGTTTTTTTTAAAGGAAATCTATCAGGTTCGATATTCCAATATATTGTGATTTGAAAATATATGAAGTTAGATATAATATATAAAATATAATAACCCCAAGTTAGCGTTATAAAAAAGAATTTAGAAATACAAAAAAGTACTACGTTTATTAGTTATAGCAATTTTTTTACTATAAATTGTTAGAGAAAAAATTAACTTAAATATTATGTTTGGGTTTAGTTTAGTTAGAACCGCTTCCGCGTTTCTGAGCTTATTATTTAACGTTGTAAAAGTTTCTGATACAGGCTTAAAATATCATCCTTAATTAAAATCTAATTATCACTTAATAAAAAACATAATTTAACCCAGTATAAAATAAACCCAGTATAAAATATAACCCAGAAATGTGCAAATAGCTTGTGAGTAGTAGTAATATTGTATTTGCCTAATAGAAAATAATATTCAGATACTTAGACATATTCAAGGGCCTTAAAAGTTAATGAAATCTGAATGTTCAAAAAATATATATTAAAAATAGTATTCACAACGGTGCTTTAGGTGATCTGTATTTAATTACAACTTGAAATCTGTCTATTTATTTACCATTATTTTTAAGAAAAAAAAATATATAGGGTTACTTTGAAAGGACCAGCCAAATTTTAATTAATAAGAGCGAAGACTGAAATGATCATGCATTTAAAATATAATTGCTAAATTGTAGTATTTACTTTTATAAACATTAATTTAAAACAGTCCGCAATAATGCTTCACTTGTTGTCACGCTACGTCGTACCCAGTACGAGTCATGACGTCACCAGTGCGAATGTGACTGCGGTCGGTGGAAACGAATTTTGTGCTTAGTTTACGTTATAACCATGAATCTTGTATTTTGCGTCGGATAATAATTATAACATTTTTTTTTTCAATTTTTAGCTTTTTATAGATCGTAAAGTATTATAGATTCCGAACAGTTTCTCAAAATTTGGCTGGTGCTTTAGATGTTACCTTTTAATACTTACATATATGTATATGAAGATAAAATAAAAACATTTTGATTCCAGGACATATTCTACGTGGCGTGTGCTCCCGAGTACATCCCCTTAACGAGGGAGATAGATCCCTGTTTTATTCTTCACGATAACTACGAACTTGTAAGGCAGATGAGCAAATGCGGTCCCTACCCCACAGACGAGGACGACCTTAACGACACCAAGTAAGAATTTTATTACATACTAGCTGATTGCCCGCGACTTTGTCCGCGCAGAATGGTTACGATTTTCATACAAACTTTCACACCCGTTTGAGGAGTTTATATTTCATTAAAAAAGTGCCCACGTTAACCCGGATCGTTAGCTATATACATTTCAATTTTCATCAAAATCGGTTCATCGGCAAAGAGCAACAGACTTTCGCATTTCGAATGCAATAATAAATTGTTAGTATTCTACATTTAATTAGTTATTTTTAAAAAGGACTATGTATAGAAATCGAAAACAATATTCATACTAATATTTTAAATTCGAAAGACCGTCTGTCTGGTAAATTTGAGTTAAAACATATTTTTTAAAATAATCAACCCCCAAAGGCCTATAAAACATAAAATAAGAGATGAAAGTTTGTAAGAAAATCAATCCTACGCTGACGAAGTTGCAGGTATATATCTAGTTTACTGAATAAATGCAATGTATATAAAAAGCATTATTTCGGTTGACTTAACAATTTCTAACCCCAAGTTGATAGGAACTTGGAAAGAATATAAAAAATAAAGAAACAAGAATGGGAAAAACATTAATTTTAGTTTAAAATAGGTTTCAGGAACGAATTTTTACAAATCAGCCTAAAATATTATCAAATATACAAGTTACTCTGTACAGCATGTTTAATTTTTTTCCATCATTAGAGTACCAACAGTTTTTATTATATTTCTATACTAATATTATAGTGTTTGATTTTTTGTTGGTTTGTTTATTTGAAATGAATAGGCTCCGAAAATACTGAATCGATTTCAAAAATTCTTTCACCCTTAGAATGCTACATTATCCCTGAGTGACATAGGCTTTGTTTCATCAAAATCGGTGCAGTAAAGGCCAAATTACGCAGGCGAAGCCTAGTATGCTATAACTGGCGGCCCAGTACGTGCTATCGCTACGTATATGACCGCATGAATGACATAACACAACAAAACAAAAAAGAAAAAAAAAACGAAAAAAGTTTCAATATGACAGCACAAGCCCCATCAAAAAATACTCATTAACAAAACATTTAATTAATTCATTTGTTACAAAAAATTTAAATAAAATTACAACGAAAAGTGGCATTGATTTATATATATATGAAGCACCTATTTCGCTTTATTTTGGGTTATTCAATTACTAGATACCTATAGGCGAAAGTCACACTTTGCAATACAGATTTTAATCTTGAAATATCGCCGCACAAAGATGAGAAGGCAGCGTGTTATACCTTGTGGTGCTTACAGTTTTGTGTACAATTTTTTTTCATACCAAGTTAAAATCCGCATTACCGCACTCCGGTGTGCGCACAGTGTGATATCCGCCTGTCAGTCAGATTGCATGGTAAAGTTCAGTACTTTCCGTCACCTTAAGTAAAGTGCTCACCGTTGTGGTGTTCCGCTTTTGATGGTATTCTTTTTAAATAAAAATAAAACAATTCCTTTACTTTCCAGGGGTGAGGGTAGTCAGAACAACCGCACACCGGAGAACAACTCGACGTCAAGCCGGAGTAGTTCGATATCTTCAGAGCAGGAGAACATCCGGCCGCCGCTGCAGAGGATGACGCCCATCTCGCCGCCTACTTCGCCACAAGGTAAACCTACACACCTATATCACTGAACACGCATAAGGCCCGAGTTCGATTCCCGACAGGGACAGCAACTATTGTGATCCACACAAATGTCTTTATTTGTGGGTCTGGGTGTTCAATATTGGATTATTTCTCTAGTGCCTTCAATCACAATGGGTAGGTATGTCTTAACCAGTGCGCTTAAGCATTCATCTTGCGTTTTCAAATTTCATATAACACACCCTTAAACAACCATTACACCATTTCATTAGTGTTTCCTATTTCATGTTCCGTGCTAGAGGGCAAAGTAGCCCGTAGACACCGCACATAGCGACATATCAGTACCTATAAACGACAACTGTTCTTTACCATAGGGTTCTTCGTTATTGTAACAGTGTAAATGTAACTTTCTATGATATAATAACATACATACTTTTATATAACAGGAATTTTGTCACGTAAGCTATTTTAACCAGACTTGAGGTTTCGTACAAATGCACTAAAATAAAAATGTTGAAATTGCAGTACTCCCAGAAAACAGTGGTCGATGTGTCCGTATCTACAAAATACCGCAGAGCAACCTGAGCGCGGGCACGTACCAGCGCCAGTCCGTATCCGCAGACCAGGTGGTCACCTCGTACTTCTCGGATAGGTCAGTATATTACCGAAAAAGAATCGCTTTCGTTAGTTTCGTTCGCCAAAGTTAAAAATTGAGTGCCGAACTGCGTCTTAAAAATTATCCCTAGTGAAGCAGGATCAAATGATGATCCAGGGCATGTCTACCTAGGTCAAACAGCAATCGAATATTTTTATTTCTAATTTCGAATATTTATTGATGTCATTACAGCATTTATAAAAGGTTTAACCGAAAAGTGTGTAATATTGGAAGGTATTACTATCGTATTAAAAACCCCATGTCGGAATATTAACGTTCAAATCATATTTTATTTTTACCACACAAATTTTGAAAATATTTTTTTTTCTATTTGTTTTCATTACAACCCTAACAGTTCTTCGCATGAGTCGCTCACTTTCCGAAGGTGTGACAGCGACCGATATTTGATAACCTGTAGGGTTAACACTCGAAAGTTTTCCATAAATTTAAAATTATCATCACTCGAAATTTGTTACAATTAAATTAAAGAAACATTGAGCGGTGTATATTAAACATAACTAGGTTTATACAGTACAAGTAATATCCAATCTTTCGGTTAAATATTGTCTAACGGCCAATGTTAATAATATATCTCTAAAGATGGATTTCAAGCAATCTAGATAGCTGCCTATCCTATACCTAATTGCCATATTTATCCTGTCCATTATACCTTATTGGCAAGCGATAACATAAAAATGTATCAAAATATCAATCTTGGACAGCAAGTTTTGGATTAGGATTGATTATTTATATTGGCCGTTAGACTAACTTCCATATCGAAAGCATATAATTTGCTTACTTTGAGGTTAGGTCAATCGTAAGTTTGTCCATATTTTATTTATTTATTTATTTTATAGGCCTAACAGTATTAAACAAAGAATGGCAGAGTTAAGACTGGATAGCAAATCAAGAGGCGGAGGCGAAGAAGAGTCAGTAGATATACCTAATTACGAGGAATCCTTACCATAGATAATTTATACTGTCAAATCTAGTCATAAGAGATACCTGAATAATCCTTTAAACGTGACCAAAAATAATCCTTAGGGACAACATCGAAGCATAATTATACTATAGATATTATAAGGCCATTATGACAAGAATTATAAGCACAAACCTGCGTTTACACTTTTCAACGTCGACCCTTGGTAGAACTTTATTGATTTTTTTAAATAACACTTGTATATTTCCCAATACCAATATTGTAGTACGGAAAAGAACAAGTGTTATTTAAATCAAATATATTAATTGACAGCTGTCATAATGTTCTTATTATTACTAGGTTAAGTTCCTATGTAATTTTAAGTTCAGACAAATATCTTTCACAGTAAAGAGATTTAATATATTTATCTCCAAATTTCTAGGTAAAAACACCAAAGAGTTATTTAAAAGTGAGTTAACATTATGAGAAATAAGTGTGTTTTAAAAATAAACTTATTATATTATTTAGATATTATTACAAGTGTGTTATACAAAGAAATATTTTTGTGTGTTAGTAACAAAATGCCTATATAATTAGTTGATACAAGATATACTTATTAGATACAAATATTTATTATACAACGTAAGTAACTATAAAGTCTGTAGATAATTTTGATGTTGGCTCAAGATGGCCAAAAGTTGTTATCACTTAGCGACGTTACTCTGATTCTAATTTACCCACTACCGAATCCCTAATAGTATCCCAGAAACTTAAAAAAATACTAGCTGTTGCCCGCTTTTTAAATTAGAAAAACTACGTTAACTACCTGAACAATTTAAATTTATACCATAAATTCAGGACATAAATCCTAGCTTAAAATTGATAACGCACCGTTAACATATTTGGTGTAAGTATAGACTATTTGCTTGTCTTTCATAAAAAATATCGTTCAGCGCCTTTAACATGAATTTACGGCGCTATACTCTCTGGCACCCCATTAACTATTTGTTTGAAAATATTGAACAGCGCCTCCACTGGTAGCTATTGGAACTAAATTTAAGACCAAAAGCGCCTTAGATTTCGTTACGTTTTCCGATCGTAATCTATAGCAAAATGTAAATGTACATACTACGTGAAGGTGCTACAATATCGATTGCTACGTAGAGGTGCTACGTTGTATGCTACGATTGCTACATTGCTGCTGTAGTCGCGAAACAAAGACGCTTACGGCTTCTCCGTGAAGAATAAAATGTACCTATTTATTATTTAACATTGGTTTTATATAAGTATATTGATTAAAATCTAAAAAAAAACGATTAAATATATGTATTATTTAACATTTAATTTTTCATATCAACAAGAAACGGAATTTCATATTTATTTATATTGTTTGTGGTAATTGTTTCATATTAATGTAGCTCACTAAAAGCAATAATATTTTTTCCGACTGTGAGAAGATACCTACACTTCTGTAAAAGGCAAGCAAACAATTTATTTACTTTAGAGTTTAGAGCTTCAATGAAAGATAGTCTCTTATTTTGTATGCAGGAAATACTAATTTTAATTTTGACCTAAATCTTGTGTAATGAATATACTAACGATAACGAATAATAAAACCATTATGAACAGAAATGTAGCGATAACATTTTATCTAAAGTTTTTTCACAAATTTTGCAGTCCGTCCGTAGGCGTTTTGATTTTAAAATTTTATTATATTAAATATTTTTTACTTTGTAACTTTTAACGATAAAAAATGAAAAGTTCAAACAAAGAAGCGGGCGCAGATAGTAAATATTATTTTTATTAAAAAAAAATATTTGCATCTAATGCTAAAAAGTCATCTACTAAAAATATTTACTTAAAGAATAAAAAAATATTTTTAGTTCTAAAAAATGTTGATAATGATACCTATTCATTGTAGAACATCATATTATGTTAAAAGTAAAGTAAATGGTAATTGTTGGAAATAGAATACGAATACCGCCATAACGTCATGACGTGTTCCGGTTCGGAGGGTAAGGTAGCTGGTAAACTTACTTTTGCTCGAGGCCTAACATCCCGGCCTCAGGTTGGCATCGCACCATTACCACCATTGGTGTCTCTAGGCGGCGGGAATTTCTCACCATCAGGAAATCCGTCTGCTTGTTTGCCTTCCAATATCATAAAAAAAAAGTGTGTGTGTACTTATGTACACGCGTTAGAAGTTATACTTCTTCGGCGTAATAAGATACAAATCTTTTAAAAACTAAAATGTTATCTATAGCTAACTTCATAGCTAACTTCATCATGTCGCGTTTTCGTGACGGTGTGCGCGCGCATCGTAAAAATTTACCTTCATAATTTTTTCCTAACGCGCCAAAAGAAGTATAACTTCAAAAAAACAAATCTTGCAACCCACAAAAGCAAGCGGGCTGTACATTTACAAAAACTAAAATTTCTTTTTTATACTAATCACACAGGTTTCGCTCTCACGCAAATTTGAAATCCAACTACTCACGGTAGTTGTAAAAGCCATAAAAGAATAAGAAGTATGCTCGCCTTCGTGAGTCGTAAGAATTATTAATGAAATCTCCATTGTTTATATATATTTAACTGACATGACTCTTGAAGTAAGAGTTATAGTCTTACAAACTTATTGTAAAATATTAGCTAAAGCTACGACCCCACATATATTTAAAAATGTGATCAAAACGTAAATGACTTTACTGTAAATAGTTAAAAGATAAGAATTAAATTATACTTAAATGAAAAAAGTCACTAATTTTATGTAAACTGTATACCTTAGTAAGTAACATAATTGTATCTTATTACAGGCGGGAAGGTATTGCAGGTAAAGGTATGATAACCTTGTGGGTTACTACCACTTGTATTCTTGTTCCAGAGATTGTACCACAAATAAAGTGTTTGTGTTTCTAAAGCTACTTTGTTAGTTACTATTGGAAAAAAATCAAAGTAGGTATAAAAATTGGTTGCCCGATTTTTTAGTGAAACATTACACACCATTTTGTTTATACGACAACATCTAACTGTAGAAATACGTTTATAGGTTGTGGTCAGTTATGTTCCTGTTCCACGCTTAAGGGTAGAGCAGCCGGTAAAGCCACCTGCTTATTCGGTATATTTTCCTCGGTTTATTATTCGCCTCTGTGGTCTAGCGGTCCAAGTGTGGGACTTGACTTCATGAGGTCCTGGGTTCGAATCCCGGGTCGGGCAACAAAAAGAAAATGTGGTATTTCCAATATTCTAATAAAAAAAACCGTTGCTCGGGATTGGATATGTGGCCGGTTGGCGATAGGCTTGCCACCTATCACATTGTGGGATTTAGTGTCTTCGGCTAGTTATGGGTGCCCTGGTTCTGCCTATGCCTACCCCTTCGGGGATATGGACGTGAAGATACTTTTTTTAACATAAATTATTTTGTCAATTTTGCTGATTTTAAAAGAATAATGTGCCTGGTTTAGATCGGCCATTTGGGTTACATTTCCTAATACTAACCATGTTTTGCTGATACTCAATGAGGCAGGTTTATTTGCAATGCCCTCCCGATCTTAGTAAGTCTTAGTCAAATTGTTAAAATTCAAAAATGCAAGACATATAGTGATGTATAATAGTTGTTTAGCAGAGAATAAATGTAACTGCATTTTTTAAGATATTGGTCAAATATGCCATCCAAATCACTAACCAGTAGTGTTTAATATAGTGTTAACTTTTTGCGATGCAAGAGAATTGAAATCATATTTAAGTGGTGTTTAAACTTCAATTTCTATAATCAATTCAATTAGGAATAAGTGTAAATATACTTCATAAGAAATAAAGTTTTTGTAAATGTTACTATTAAGACTAGCAGATAAGTAATTTTTGACTCAGTGCTTGTTTATGATTTTTCTAAAAGATGGAGACGTTTGAGTTGTAGATAAACCTACTTTCTTATATAGCGAATGTCTTGAAAAATAAAAAAAATCTAGCCATAATACTCGTAGTATTCCTAGAGAAAAAATTGGAGATATAATGATTTTCTAAAACAATTCAAAAAAAATATCCTCACGATACAGGCCGTAATGTTATGTGCAAATAAATGTCAATGACACCTTTGACTGCGTATTATACGAGTAGGTGCATTTAAAGGTAGAAGGCGTATTTCGATCTGCAGATAGGTTATGAATATTAACCCTTAAACGATATTTGATAAG
Organism: Calephelis virginiensis; assembly: GCA_002245475.1. NCBI lineage: Eukaryota > Metazoa > Arthropoda > Insecta > Lepidoptera > Riodinidae > Calephelis > Calephelis virginiensis. The sequence goes on from NJDC01009684.1 coordinate 84,943, forward strand.
AAGGAAAATCGAACAAGATGACAAGAGGTTATCGAGATCGCAGTCTTGCAATATTTTTTTTCGCAAGTTGTTTGCAGCTCGCAGACATTACTTTAGGCAGTGTAATCTCAAACATTATAAAGTCCAAAGTAGTTATTATAAGTTTATAATTTTTAATAATTTTCCTTAGTAAATAATGTCTCCTTTTATTTGGTTCTTTTTATTTTATTGTGAAAAATTGCAGTTTCCTTATTATAAAAGTACTTTATATATCAAAAATCTACACTTCGAACCATTAATAAACCACCAATCGTAATTATATGTTGTCATCTGAATTTTAAAAAACAAGCACTGAGATATCGGTGTATATAGTTACAAAAAATTAAAGTAACGGCTAGATTTCAGATAACTAAACTAAGTACGAGTAGGTATTGGTGGTAATTCTGCTGAGCACCAACTAAACTAATTTTGAGTGTATGCTTTCTTTTTCCAATAAACCAAAAATAAAAGACATGGAAAATTTGAGATATTTATTATTAATTTGGACATGTCATTAATTCAAGTTTTCCGAGGAATAGGTCAATAGAAATGTCATGTAGAAGCTAATCTGACAGCACTTAACGTGTTTGTCTTTTTCTATTACTGTCGTTGCAAGGAGAAAGCGATAACTTAAAATTGGCGAGAGCGCAATAAAATTACCACCATCGTCATTTCAAGCTAAAGCCATTGTAAGACTTTGTAGACCAACTTATTTTTTCAGTAGTCAAAATAACTAAACCGCTATTTCATGAGGCATCCTTGCTGTCAGTTTCTGAAATTTGAGCACGAAAAAGAAATTCCCACACTGTGTTTTTTTAATTTTACCATCGCTTTTTTTCTATGTAAAATCCTGAATCAGAAACACTAAACGTCACCCTAGCGACAACCAGAAGGGCTATTCAGTATCTTTTTGTATATCAAATAGCTGTGAAAAGCCATGTATTGTATATTTTGCTATCCCCATTATATTTCTGTTGGTCACAGGATCGTGTTGCGACCACACACTGTACTTGAAATTTTTGAAACTAAATGTATATGATAATTTTGACGATTTAGAAACTTCCACATTTTTGTGCATATCGTAAAGGCAAATATAGAACTGGTGATTAGCTAATGATGTAATGACATAAATGCGCTACTTAGTTCAAGGAATACGATATTACAAGACCGTAGTTGTAAGCTAAAAGTAACCAAATCACAGTCTTAATTATTTGTTTTTTATATGTGACTTTTTTTAAACAAAAATTACTATAATCTATTTTTTTAACAAACGAGTACCAAAAAATTGTACTGCATTGCTAGTGGTCCATGTAATCAACATCGATTCAATCAATCAGAATGCACCCTTACAATTTAACAATTAAAACAAAGGCGTAGTGCCCGCCCCTCGTAACACCCCTCTCACTTTGTCAGTATTGGAAAAATTCAAGGGACATACTCAGTACACGTTTTTTTTTTAAAACAAATAGTCCATTAAAAGAAATCAAACTTAATATTAATATTACGTTGAGATAAAAGCGCACAAAAGCACAATATTACAAAAATATGTACAATGTAGAAAGATTTGAAATTCTACATTAATGACGAAAATTATTGAAATTATGTAAATAAATCCTAAACGAATAAATAAACCGACTACTACAAATCACTACATAGTATAAAACAAAGTCGCTTTTTCTGTCATGTGTCATGTTGTATGTCCCTATGAACGCTTAAATCTTTAAAACTACGCAACGGATTTTGATGCGGTTTTTTTTAATAGATAGAGTAACTCATGAGGAAGGTTTTTATGTATAACGTTCACAGTTTTTCTGTAGCGTATTTAGTATATCAGCATTGCACCCGTGCGAAGCCGGGGCGGGTCGCTAGTACATAATATGTATTATAAAGATGTGGAAAATATGTCCCATTTTTAAACTGTTAAATCGATTTTTGAATGTTAGTTGTAACTCGCAAATAAATTATATTTAGCAATAAATTTGCTATGTATACATAAAGAATAAAATTAAAGTATTAGTTTAATATTTTATACATGTTTTAGAAGAAATATAAAATATATTTGCTCGAGGTGCGTGAAGAACCTGACTTTCATTGTGGAATAGTTGGTGGACAAAATGGTCAAGTCATTCAAGAAACAGAACTATTATTTCTAAACTCAACTCAAGCTACTCTTATTACCGAGCGGATACTCCCTTATATCTATCGACAAAAGTCCAAACTTCATAGTAGTCTTATCTTCGTACATAATAGCTCTATATTACGCCTGAAGTATGAAGTAACATTTCAGTATTTATAAAATAAATCACTGTTTAAGGAAACTATGTACATAGACAAAATGTACCTGGAATTATGTTCAAGTCCGCTGAAGTTGTCAAAACATTAGTCATTAAAAAATTGAGTTATGAGATTTATGAATAATTTGAACTTTTTCTATCACAATACTTGCATAATATAAGAGAATCTTAGCTTGTAAGTCATCTAATCCGAAAATAAATAATACATTATCTGATATAAATGTCCATAACTATTATAAATTTATACCTCCAAAGCTGTTATAAGTGTACCACTTAAAAATTAGTAATTGTTAAATTAAATTATATTTTTATGAGTAACAGAATTCAAAAATTATTATTTATTAAACTTAAGTGTTAAACTAATATAGTGTTTTTAATGTGTATAAATGTAAGATATTTAATTAATCTAGTTGTCGATAAATACGCAGTTAAATTCGAATTCAAAATTTAATGTTTTAATGTATAAGTAAAACAATTACAGTAAATAAAATATATACTCCCAAATAGATATTCGTTGTAAATTAAAAAGACACAAGAAAACTATTTTCTGATATTGAAATAATGTGAGGTAAATTGATAAAATTCCTTACAAAAAGGAAGGTTTTGTTTCATTAATTGACTTATACATTATATAAATATATGTAAAGTCACTTATTAAAACGGATGAGATAATTAAAAAAAATATTTACCTATATTATAAGTGTAACTGACTGTTCTTGCCTCAAATATGTACAACAGGTGCCTGAATACACGGCTCCACAAAATTTTTAACCTGAATGTTTTGTAGGACAGCTTACTTCTCATTTTTGCAGAACATTAACAAAAAGTAATTGTGTCATAATTAATCTTTATTATTTGGTATTTTGAATAAATATGTGTTATTAAAAAACGTTAATGACAAATCGATATTATTTTTGTGAACTCATAACTCAAACTACGTCTTGAAAAATATGTGTGACTTCTAAATGTTGATATTATAATGTAAGATTTTAAAATTAGATATTATATTTGGGATGTTCAGAATGTCTCCTCGTTCAAGATTCAAGATATTAAAAGCCTACCAAAAGGCTATGGGATATGTGTTATATCTGTAAAGTTTAAATAAATGTCTGTTCAGTATAAAATGTCTTTTATTACGATATAAGTATTACACATAGTTATTTTTTTAAAATGACGAAAAATATTCACCTCAGAGAGGATTTGAACCGCTGCCCTTTGTCTCGCAGAAGTACTGGTGTAAATCCTGTCTGAGTTAAAACACTTTTCTTTAAAAAATATCCCAAGCATGGGAAACATACTAAAATTAGAATATCTTACAAATTTGTACAATAAATATATTAATAATTCATATAAATTACAATCGTTACATATCCCAAATGAAACGTAAAAACTAATATTAAAAATACAGTTTAATAACAACATTGGTTTAAAAAAAATACCAAAATAGAAAATGTCTTGAAAAGATTTAAGATCAAAGTCTCGTAGAGTTTTACTTCGCAATCCACCCAATAACTAATCAGTTTTACAAAATACTAGCAGTTTCACTCCGCTTCGCCTGCGTAACTTGGCTTTTACTGCACCGATTTTGATAAAACTAAGCCTATGTCATCCGGGGATAATGTAGCATTCTAAGGGTGAAAAAATTTTTGAAATCGGTTTCGAAGGCTATTCATTTCAAACAAACAAAAATTCAAACATTTTCTCTTTATAATATTAGTATAGAAGTATAGATAACTAACAGTAGCAACTTGTATTAAACATGAGTAGCTAAACATTATCTTTATTAGAAAACGAGCCATTTTGAGTTGACTTTGAAAAAGGGAGGCATTTATTTATGTATGTCAGTTGATTTCGCCGTCATTTCTGATCCGATTTTAATAATTATTTTTTTATTTAAAAGAAGTTTCTTTCGAGAACCACCATTGCCATAACTCTGGATCTGATGATGGAATCGCAGTGAAATCTAGGAAAATATTTAATTTTGCCTACTTAGACGAAATGTCATCATTATGAAAATCGAAGTCAGTTTTTTGCAGTTTTACTGCACTTAAACAAAAACTATGAAAAAAAAAATCAAAATTTTGTTCGCAGGAATGTTTATATTTACAGTATTGAAATACGTTATTTGTCAATCTAAATTCATATAAGGCGCCCTTTTCCGAATCCGAATACTGTGACTAGTAAAACATTAAATGATTACAGTACTACTAATTAAATTATGCGCAATATAACACTTTTACTCTTTTTACACTTTATACTTTTATTTTTAAATTGGTTGACCTAATCTCAATTTAAACGAAATGATTAATTAATTATCTAATAAAAACTCTTCTTCTTCTTTTATAAATATGGCTTTCAATCGTTTTTCAAATAACAACTCTATATAGATATAATATTTAAAATACATTCGGATTTCCGAAGCTTCCGAAGATTTGAATAGTTCTACTGCACGTTTATAATCGCCATTGTGGTCTAGCGATCCGGCGTCGGACCTGACTGCTCGGATTCGATCCCCGGGTCGGGCAATAGAAAAAAGTAGAGAATGCGTATTTTCAATTTTCTAACAAAATTAACATTGCCCGAGCTTGAATAAGTGCCCGGTTGGCGATAGGTTCACCGCCTATCACATTGTAGACTCAGTGTCTTCGGCTGGTCGTGGGTGTCTTGGTTGTGACTCTGCCAACCTCTTCGGGTATATGGGCGTGAAGATACTTTTTTTAATGTTTATATTCAATATAGTTTACAGTGAAATCATCATGTATTAATAAATAAAAATATTGTTGTAACATGCAGTCACAATATAAATCTATCACACAATAAGTTCAAACAACTACATTTCAAGGGTTGTGACTAGTTAATGAGTATGAAGATACAAAAATTACATGATTTAAAAAAATCATTGTCTGACGATTTTTTCTCTGATATTAAATAGTAAATATTGCAAATATGACGAATTACTCTAAATTATTAATCATATACATTAGCTATAATAATAACCTATAATAGTTTAGGTTGTTGTTTTAGTGCTGTGATATCTAAAAACTTAGGTATATCAGGAGCTGGTGGCCGGGCTAAATTTTGTGGACCTAAAACAAGCGCAAAATCATTATTAATTATGGCGATCAAATATCACTAACATGGATCTGTCTATGGCAGGACCAATATAACATGCAAATAGCACATTTTTTGTTTGTATATCTACTATTTGCAATGTATTATTGAAATTAAAAATGAATCAGTGACAATAAATACTGATAATTGGGTGTAAATTAGTGATAATAAATCAAACTACAAACAGATAGAGTTCATATAAAATGTAGCTAGGGTGTGCCTTCCTGCCAGGCAGCTCTTAAAGGGCGAGCATAGGCTTACCGTCACTAACACCGTGACATCTGACTAGGTGGTAGAGTTTAGCAGCGACTCGTCCGGAATGGTACCACCGCCTTACCTATTCCTGCCACCTTAACGTCATGACGTGTTCCGGTTTGGAGGGTAAAGTAGCCGGTAACTTAACTTTTACTTGAGGCCTAACATCCCAGCCTCAGATTGGCAACGCACCATTGCCACCTTTAGTGTCTCTAGGCGGAGTGAATTTCTTACCATCAGGAAATCCGTCTGCTCGTTTGCCTTCCAATATCATAAAAAAAATAGGGTTCTGGTTAAAATAAACATTTTTTTTGTCACTGATGGATGATTCAAAACTACTTTGTGGAATTGGAATTAATCTAAAAGAGCTGGAATAAATTTAAATTAGCGCTGAAATATATTAACTTTTATTAGTATTTCGGTATTTATCCTTATATAAGGTTCTTCTAATACACAACACTTCTTAGATACATAAATAAAATTGAAATGTCTGTGATTATTGCTTATGCAGACTAATATTTTTATATGATGACAGCAAACAAGCATATGGGTCTCCTGATAGTAATAAATAACCGTGACCAGTAAACACCACAGATGTTATAGGTGTGTTCCTATCCTATGGTCAAGGTGGTAAGCCTGGTGAACAAGAATAATCTCTGTTAGCTTCATGGACTAGTATCTAATATGTATACTTCACTGCAAAATAGTTAAAATATGCCACAACATCAAAGCAACTCTTTAGACTTACCTAACCTCCTTAATTATTCCTCTATTCCTGTCGCCGTAAGTATCATGTTCCAGTACAGAGAGTAAGGTTACCGGTAAGCTTGCAAAAAAAATTAGCCTAACACTGTGGCTAAAAGACAGTCACCTACAACATTTATGGTCCCTACAGACCATGGTTATCTCTTATCACCAGAAGAGCAGTGTGCCTAGTCACTTTCTTCACATAGAAAAAGATACAGATTCAGGAATTTATGTAATGTATGAACTCCCCACGCAGACGAACTCGCTGCATAGCTAGTCAGCTCTTGCCGTCGACATGTCCCGGATCGGAGAATAATGTAGACGGTACATTTACTTTTTCTCTAGAACCCTAAACCTAAGCATAACATCCCGACCTTGGGTTTGCAACGCAGTCTTATCACTTTTGGTGGCTCTAGGTGACGCAAATGTCGATCAGGAAATGCTTGTTTGACTTCCAGTATCATAAAAATTTAATCATTTAACTCTTACACAAAACTTTACTAACCTTGTAACAGCTTATGTTTCTCCATATAATTTTTGGTGGCTATTGACATATCCACAGGTCCATTCAACATTGGCGACGGTGTTTCGTATGTTACTGTCTTAGTCTTTAAATACTTTGCTGCCAATTGATTCATTTTTAAACTTGTATCACTGCTAGCTTTATTATAAGGATTCTGTTGCATTCCCAGCTGAGGTTCGTCTCCGAAAGTTACTCTGTGTAAAAGTAACAGTATCAATACAAAAGCGATAAAATCTGAGATTCTCTAGTCCAAAACTGAACAGTCATTCATGTTGCCTTATTTATGTAAGAGTAGGCAAAAGAGCAAATGGTTCACCTGATAGAAAGTGATCATGAACAAGAAGCAACATTGTCATCAAATCTACAAAAATATGTATACAATGTATGTCTGATGTCCAATCTTAAACCAAAACTGTTCCTTATTTTTTTCTAATTGGCATTTCCGACCCTGGAACCAGTTAGGATGTTATGCAGTATTACCATAGAATACAAATGCTTTCATTTCTTACAAGAGAGAATTGTAATTTATACACAATATTATGTACAAAAACACAATGTATACAATAAGGGCGAAACTGGGTTAAACAATAAGCAATGTTATTTACAACATGCATCTTGGTGATATCTTACTAATTAATATATAAGTACAGTGTATTTATTACCTTTTTGCAACACTTATATTTGTTTTGTCAAACTGCATTTGCAAACACTTTTGTCTAGTATTTCTATACAATGCACTAGCTGAAGATGGCATGTCGGACTCTTGTAACATGCCATTAACATGAGTCTGAAAGTAACAATTTACACATATACAATCAATCACAAGGTTAAACATTGGCCTGAATCATCATGATCATGAACTTGCAATTTTTTTAAACCAAGAGTAAGGCTACGAATATGTATTTAAGAAAGACAACAACCACAAAAAAGGCCAAACAAGCAACCAAGAGCGTCTAAACCTAAATTTAGTCTCATTACTACAAATAACTAAATAACGGCGCACTAGTAACATCTCTGGTATTTATAGGCAAAGGCTATCTTATCTACATCAAAAGAGCTACCCACTTTTATTAGCAATTATAACATAAAATAAATGAATACATTATTTAACATAAGCCAATGATGTGATGTGAAATATACTTTTAAATATAGGTACACATTACATTTTGTTGTCAGCTAGCAATTAACAGAATAGTAGCAAGCTAGATCTTAATATTTGCATAGTTGTAGCAAATACTGTTTTAACTAAACACATTTTGAATTCTTAACCAAGTTTTGTTAGTGTTATTGTTACGTACCATTACTTTATTATAGTAAGTCCAACCAACATTGGAGTGGTCATCACCGGAATCAGAACTAAAACAATAATAAAATTAAATATTCGTAAGTACTTCTATTAGGCCCACTACCTATTTATTTTGTCTTTGTCTTGCTACATACAAACTTAACTGCCTTGTAAATCATAGACTAAAGAACACCAAGGCTTAAGATTAAAGTATGCAGTGCAGAGTAATAAAGACTATAATTTTAAGTTAAACCTTTAAGTACTTTAGGTTTTACAATAAGGCAGTGACCTTAAATTCGAGCCTCCTTTACAATAGATTTTTTTGAAAGTAATAACAAACAATAAGCATTATTATAACTTATTGTGTTCCACATAACGTATTAGCCTAGGTACTGGTATGGTTTATTATAATCATCAGGGTCATTTTTTTAACATGGCAAATTAATTTATTACAAAAATATTGAAATAATACTTATTACTTATTGCAGTAGTCAGGGCTGGCCTGACTACTGTAATAAGTAATAAGTAACGGTAATAAGTAATAATAAGTAATTATTAAGTGTGTAATAAGTAAGGCTTTAATTTATTATATTAGTTACTCATCATTAATACTAAATGTATATATAACATTAGAAATGTTCTATCAAAATATTAAGCACTAGCAGTTTAACGCAGATTCCCCTGCGTAACTTGGCTTGTGCTGCACCGATTTTGATGAAATAAAGCCTATGTCACTTGGAGATAATGAAGCATTCTACAGATGCAATAACTTTTGAAATCGGTCCAGCAGTTCCGGAGCCTATTCATTTAAAACAAACAAAAAATCAAACGTTTCCTCTTTAAAATGTTAGTATAGACTAAGTCAATATTATTCAAATGCCTTCATACTAGTATAATAAATTGAGTTTACCCGTGGACTTGTTTTTCTTCATCTAAGAGTTCAGATAATAAGCACGCTATTCGACACATTGCTCTCCTGAAGCAGGGATGGTAGGCCTATTGTGCAAGTCTAAAAGCTCCACTCTTTGAACCGGGACATGTTAGAATCATTACGGTAGTAGGAATACGTAAGGCAGTGAATTCCTACACAGGTAACTGCACAGCACTCTCAAACCTGTGATCTAGTTTGTAATGACCGAATCAAGTGCACGCCAAATACATATTTTTTACGCCAAATACATTACACCAAATTTTACCCAGCAGACCAGGACCAACATGGGGATATCCTGATTATATTCTAATCCAACTAAGATTGATTAATTCAAATTTTGTGTTAATTATTGGCAATATTCATAAATGTGTCCATATTAATTATAATTGTAAATTTATTATTAATTTATGTTATTTAAGATGACATACTTACTCGCTGAAATCTCTCACATCTAAGTACATACTCTGTTCTGGTGACATGAGTGGAGTTCTTGAATCCACTTGAATATTATACAAACTGAACTCATTTAATGTTTTCTCATCCTGTAACTCTGTATTTTTTGTTAAATCCCCAGCATTACCAGCAGCATGAGTACTGTTTGTTAAATGTTTATTACTAGTTTCTGGAGAAAGTCCATCCAAAAAATTTAAGTTTGTTGAATTTGACTTAGAAACAATTTCTTTTATACTTATTTGTGATCTGTTGCACTGTATTTGTGCTTCACTCTTTTTCAGTACTTCTTTATTAATAATTGTAGAAGTTCTGACCATTTCAAAACTTGTCATAACACCTATAGATATTTTATGTTCTTTTACAGTATCCAATTGTTCTGTTACAAAATTACCAATGGGTTGACTAACTTCTTTGTTACTTATCAATTTATCAACTTTTTCTTGTAACATTTGTAATTGTTGATTTTGAAGCTTGATAATTTTAAATAAATCAGAGACTGTAGGTTCCCTATTCTTTAAAACTTCCACATCTAAACTATCTCTAGTCTTGTTATATTTCTCAATATCCCATGACTTTTTATCAACAGCATTCTGTGTAGTTTTGAGAGGGAGTGTGTTATGGAAATGATGTGGTGTTGTCTGTCCTCCTGGCATAACACATTTACAGGGAGAACAACATTGTGGTAGCCTACTCATGCAATGACATGGTCTTGACGCATTTGAACAGTTATCTTCAAGATGTAAAGGTTTACTAATGCAAGGAGATACTGAACAATGAATGATACTACAACTTGCTGATTGTTTACTTAGTCCAGACTTTAACTCTTGCTTATCCATACAAATATTTGGTGTAGAACTCATGACACCTGTATTCATAATTTCTTTTTTCTTTAGTAATGGATTATTTTCTTTACCTAAAGTAAGATTATTCAACTGCGCTTGTAATCCCTTCAAATTGTTGCCATTTAAATTTTCCCGCCTCAAAAAGAAATCATTTCTTTGTAGACTATTTGGTGGAGGTAAATTTACAATAGTTTCACATTTCTTACCACTATTGTTTTCACCAAAAGGCTTTCTTTCGTTGACTTTATTACACTGCTGCCTTTGTGAATTTTTACCTGACGAATCGGAAGAGTCCAGTATACTTAAATCTAAATCATTACATGGTGACCACTTCTCGTCTATATTCGAAATTTCAGAAATATGAGTTTTACCTGCCACAGGATAAGGCGACAAATTACTACATTCAAACCTTTGTAATGGATCTTGTGTATATACAAGTGGTCGAGCATTATCATAAAATGGTATATTTGTTGTTATTTTGATTTGTTTTTCAGTAAACGGTCGTGGAAAATGGCATTCAGAGTCGGCAGACAATTGAAAGAAATCGGATGTTTTAGCAGGTGACTCGAAGCGTACTTTCTTCATAATATTAATATAAAACTAAAAACCGTATCACAGTTGTAAGCAGTATTCAAGTTTAAAAATAAAACCAGATTTTACTGCGAAAAACATCATAACACAATTCAAAAACTGAAACTTCGTTAAATCTTTTTTTTTAATTTTTTTTTAAGTTAGTTTGCCCCTTCTGGGGCCGGCTAAGACCTTTAAGCCATGCTGCCACGTCTGCTATAATAATAAATTCTTTTTCATATTAAAATTTTAAATTCGTTTCTTCAGTTTCTTAACATATTGTCTTCCCCTTTTTAAAAGTCATTTCCTTCACTAAGAAAAAAGCTTATTTGAGTCCTTCAATACGTCTTTAGTTTTAATTTCTTGAAGTTTACATATTATGTTTCTCCGTTAATTTGTTTTATAGTACGTCACATCCTTGAATTACGATCATTTTCACACAAATTATAAAACTAAAATTCTGAACACCAAAATCATCTTCTTTCATGTTGGCGCCAAAACTTCTACGACAGTGCAAAAAGTATTTTTAATATTCTTTTTTTTTACCTCTATATTTTATACTAGTCTTGTATTATGTAATAAACCCATATCTTAATATTTCATGTCTTTTTCTAGTTTCGTCTTCAAATTTCTTTCTTGTTCAGGCCTCTGCCTCTTCTGTCGTGATAAAACTCTACAATAGTCTTTCACTAGTATAGTTTATTTACTAAATCACATTTACACACAACTAAGTAATATTTACAAATTATACAATTTACATTATATTACACATTTTTAGCTTAAAGATTGGAGGGAACCCTCGAAAAGCGCGACTTCCCCCTCCGACCGTTCCCGCCAACCCAGTTACTTTACTCTTTGATTTTTAAATCAAACTTGTGTTTGACGTTCACAGACCAATTAGAGTACTACGTAGGTATGTTGACGTTTGTGTCAAGTGCACCGAGTGCACCTGTCAAGTGTCAACTCAAATCTCAGACTCAGATATCTTATCTTTAGGTTTTGACATTAGCGTTAGCATTTTGCTAAATTTAGTCAAGTAGAAATTTGCATCTTCAAATCATCTTCAAATATAATTATGAATAAATCACCAATAAGTCATTTTTGGTCTTGGATGAAGCGGTGGCCTGATAATTCAAGCTCAGATAGCGAGATTTGGCGGCAACGAGGAAATACACGATACGCTCATTTCTTCACGATTATTTAATTTCAAAACGACACCAAAATTTAATGATTTTACTCAATATAAACAGGTATTTAACTTTGGCAGATGCATCCGGCACTAATCCGTTTATTGTTAGTTTTTGTGGCACGGATTTTGAGTATTAAACCAACACGTCCACACATCTGCGTGTACTACTGATACCTGACAGACCTGACGACGTATCAGTATTCATCGGGAAGTGAATGGGAGTGTTTAGCTGCTCAACCCTTCGCAACCGAAGATGACACGGATAGTGGATACAACTGCTAGTGAAAATGTGGGTGAATTCCTACCCTGGCAATAACTTTTGAACTTAGTAAAGGAAAGGACTATTTAAAAAGGGGTAAAGCAATAAGGAAATGAAGAAGTGAATTTAGAATTAATAACAAGAAAAATAATGTATTTTTACGGAAGACCTGGCAGCATGGCAAACAGGTTTTAGCCTGTTCCATTAAATGGCAAATTAAGAACTTTTAATGAAGTGGAGAGTTTTGGCGCCTCTGGGGCGTATTACATTGTCAAAATTATCATGATCCTAATATCGCGATATCGCAAGTATTGATTGAAGGCTTTTACATTTGTCAATAATATCATCATCAATATACAGTTGAATGTATTAGAGTGAAGTTGTGTTTAACATACGATTAAAATTAAGTTAATCCGAATTCTACATGGATAACAGTAGAAAAGCAACTATAGCAATAAAAATACTCGTATTAACGTTGACATCTAAAGAGAAGAGAAAGTGCCGGACTCCTTTGCAGAATAGACCATCTGCCTTTCGGCCAGTCAGCTTGAAAAAAGGCGAGCATAGGATTCCCGTCACTAGCACCGTGACATCCTACTAGGTGATCGAGTTTCGCAGCAACTCGTTCGGATTGGTAACACCGCCTTACCTATTTCTGTCACCATAGCGTCAATGCTTGCCGTTAATGTGCTTCGGTTCGGAGGGTAAGGTAGCTTGTAAACTTACTTTGGGTCGAGGCTTAGGATCCCGGCCTCAGGTTGGCAACACAACACTACCGACTTTGGTGTTTCTAGACGGTATGAATTTCTTACCATCAGGAAATCTGTCTGCTAGTTTGCCTTCCAATAAAATATAAAAAAACACACCTAAATATCACACAAGAAATGATCTTTGGCGGTGATGTGGATGATTTCGGCAATTATTTTAAAATATTTATGTTTAGAGTTCCACAGAGCTGGACACGTTTCATTTAAGAGAATAAATTCCATTAAGTCATTATTTCCTTCGTTAACATTACTGTCAGTGACACAGCGTATGCGTATTTTGTCATACATCGTCACTACTCACACGTTGTTCCGTCATGGCTGCAAGCGAATACTGACATGAAATATCTCGATGCGCTTACATTTCAATATTATTGAAGCCACGCCCCCTGAATATCGTGGATTTCAAGATTTCCAGAAATCTTGTGATATTATCATGATATCGCGATACAGCATATTACACTATCAATATTATCAAGGTATTGTGATATTATTGATAATGTAATACTACCCATTCAGTTTCGTGCAACTTTCATATAAAAAAAATAAAAAAATAAGTTTGTTTTTTTTTTATTCGCCCAAATCATATGACACTAGTTGCCATATATCTGAATGCCTTTAGACTTACTTTCCAATTATACGGGTTATATCTTCTCAATTAAACTTCATACAAAATTCGGGTTTGCTATGTATCTATGGAAGTCACGCGTCTTATCACATAGTATTTATATACTCTTTGGCGCCATCGTAAAAGAAGTTGTTCGTAGTTTTTTCGTTATTATTGAACTTTGTGTAAATTAAGAAAGTATAAAGAAAGAAAGTATCTTCACGCCCATATCCCTGAAGAGCTAGGCAGAGGCACAACAAATCTTTGGGCACAACCAAGGCACCCACGACTAGCAGAAAACACTAAGTCCCACAATGTGATAGGTGTAAATTATTAGTAAAATTAGTTAATTTAGGCGGCAATTTTCTTTAATTTTGTTCAGCAAAGTATACAAGTGAAATATTTATGAATAAAGTATATTGTGTAGTTCCTCGCTGATGCCAAATTTCACAAAATTAGCTTCAGTAACGAAGCCATCGCTTTACTCAAGAGTTTTTTTTATGCACAATTACTTTACTCTTTGCTCAAGAGTCAAAACTCTGACATGACTTTGTAAATAATGACATAAGACTTTCTGAATCCCATTCGTATTTGTAGGTGAAAGAACATAACCTATTTCCAGATTACCTAGAAACTTAATATTTGTAAGTGAGACACTAATAGATGTGTACAAAGAAAATATACCAAAAATTTTAAAAATTACATGCAATAATGTACCTAGTAATAGAGTTTTGTTTGAAATTAGCTAGTGGCTTAAACAATAAAATTAAAATTCAAAATTTTCAATAATCCCCGAGAAGACCTCAATGTTATTCTTGAACCTATGGACAGTTACTTTACTCTTTGCTTGAAACGTACTGAGCACTTTAGCTTTTGGAATGGAATTCAGTCTAAACGTTTAAAAGATATGATCAAAGAGTATATAAATACTACGTAATAAGAGACGGGACTTTCATAGATACATAGCAAACCCGAATTCGTATAAACTTTACTTGAAAAAGTGTAACCCGTATAATTTGAAAGTAAGTCTAAAGGCATTCAGATATAAGGCAATTAGTGTCATATGATTTGGGCGAATAAAAAACATAGCAAACTTATTTTTTTAATTTTTTTATATGAAAGTTGCGCCAAACTGGATATGATGCCACTGACAGACACACGCACAGATACGTTAAACTTATAGCACCTCTTTTGTTCTGTCGGGTTGAAATTAAAAAATATTCCGTGACAAATTACTTCTTAAACGTGAAATTTAAGCTTTAGATTGGACTCAGCAAGTGCACCTGAAGTACAGAATAATAAAATATTTATCTGAACATAAGAATTTACGCTTAGATTTCACAATCACGTAATAAATATTTCAGGATTTTCTACTCGGAACTTATTCTTTTCGATGGGCTACGTGCAGAGGCATACCGCCATCGTTGGCGTAGACGCTGCATATAAGGCGACACGGTTCTGTCAACACATAAGTGTAATAATTGTTCTAATGTAGCTTAATAGTTAAAAATATATGAACAGTATCGACCAGGGTTGTGACCTGTTAACATTGCCGCGATATTGTATAAAAAATAAAAAAATAGATATAAAATAAACTGTTTGTTCAATTAAATAGTAGGTACGGTAAAGACAGCCGCACTTCAAATTACCGAAAAGATGGTACAATTTTCTGTAGGTTAATTAAAAATAAGAACATTCATAATTACATTTTGTATTATTTGATGTTTGTCGGAGTTTATCATATACTGGTCAGTCATTGTTAGATGCGGGTTTATATCCCTTTCTTACACATGTCATTTTAAAGCTATCACTTTCTTTTGCATACAGCTAGTGATGTACTAATATGCAAACCTATTTTATCGATATTTTCATTTATTTATCCTGAATCTTTACCGTAGTAAAGACAGCCGCACTTCAAATTACCGAAAAGATGGTACAATTTTCTGTAGGTTAATTAAAAATAAGAACATTCATAATTACATTTTGAATTATTTGATGTTTGTCGGAGTTTATCATATACTGGTCAGTCATTGTTAGATGCGGGTTTATATCCCTTTCTTACACATGTCATTTTAAAGCTATCACTTTCTTTTGCATACAGCTAGTGATGTACTAATGTGCAAACCTATTTTATCGATATTTTCATTTATTTATCCTGAATAGGATACCGGTATTGTATGTAGGTATTTATGTATTTTATCGATAAATTTAAGCACTGACAGAAACAATAAAAAACTTCTTACTCTGTGTACTTTTGAGTTAGCCTCTGGACAGTCACTCTTTTTCATGTGAGAAGTCAGCCAGCAAACACACGGCTCTCTTAATGGTAACAGGTAATCATGGCCTATAGACACCATTGATGTTACAGGTACGTTGCTGTTCTATGATCGGAATGTAAGGCCTATTGTGCAAATATACTGGCTTCCCTACCCTCCGAATCGGAATGTGACACTGTCATTATAGTGGCAGGAATGGGTAAGGCGGTAGATTACTACCCAGAGAAGTTGCTACACACCACTGTATGACCAGTGATATTGTTGACAATTACCTGTTTTACCTGTGCTCGCCTCTTACGAGGTGACTGGCAGAGGGGCAGGTGATCTATTTTAGTCAGCGGACCCGGACCAACACGATGGAAAACTGAACTTCTGCGATAGAGGGCGCTGTTATTTATCATTGAATAATGATACATAACAGCGCCCGCGCGCGAATGTATTTTATTGAACTCTTTTAAGTTCATTTGGTTTTTATTTGGGTGATATAAATTCAAGACTGGTTCCGATAGGCTATGCTGGGGTTAGTATGTCATAAAACTTTCAAAGGGCTTAGACAATTTTAAGTTCAAGTGCGAATTACTCGAATGAATAAAAACAATTCAATTTGATAAGTATGTCTTTTATATCAGGAATCCACAAGATCATAAATAAAAAAATCTAATTTGGTTCAAAGAAACCAGACAGACGAGAAAATTGGTTTCCGACTTCAAAATTCTAAATACAGTGAAATAAATCTCAACATTTTGCAGAAGATTGTTTTATACACTTTACGCCACTGCTACTTCATGACAATGCTAGACCACATACTGCTCTACAGACGGCTTTTCAATTAGAAGAGCATCAATTGGAACGTAAAAAACATGCACCCGAAACTAACTTCAATAGATTATTATTTTTTTCGAAAAATTCAATTTTGATGGGGCAGTCCAAATCACGTCCAAAGATTTTGTTGATTCCAGCTCGAATGGTTTTTTAGTAGAGCGATCAATGAATTACCTATGAGATGGCAAATGTGCATAGTTTGTTTAATTGTTTTATACTTTGATTTAATAAATATATTATATTGAAAATTTTTCGACTTATGTTCCACCCCTACATAACGCCAATTACAGATGTAAGGACCTAATATATTCAAGTAGGTACGAATATTATTCTCATCCGCAAAAAATTGTGACCTTGAGACGTTGAGTTGCATAGCTGCGATATGTCGTGCAATAACAAAATGCGATATAATCCTTTACAATGTCGTACTTCATAAAATAAAAGGCATATCAATAAAATATATTGTTCGTATTAAATATGTCTCATCCCTAATCTTACTTATTTGTTTATGAATACGACGCGTTGTCATATCAAGGGCCAATAAGAAAGCAGTTCCTCGCTTCCCCGCACCTCATCTATTTGCCAGAATTGTTTCAAAGCAAAATTATCTATTGGGATGTATGGTCGATGCCCACTCCCTTTGATGTGCGGGCGAAATACCGACACAGCTCATAAGCCATCCGCCCTCTATAGGATGGCCCATCCTAGTGGGCCACTAGGATGGCCCATCATGTAGTGCTTACAAAAGTCACAATCAAAGTCAAAGACGAGAGTTTTAGCGCCGTTGTGAAAGAAGATGGTCGTATTTTTGGAACGAAGTTCCTTATTGCGCGTTGTGAAAGGAAAAAATTCTTACGAAAAGTTGTCACGACACTTTGTGCTATAGTAAGTTATTGTAAGCTTTGCGGATTGCGCATGTTTGTTTTTTATTATTATTTTTTTTCATGTTTCTCTGTCTATCTCTCTCTATTTATTTTTTTATTTTTTTTATTAATTTTTATTTATTTTTTTTAATATCATTTTTTTTCACGTTTGTCTGTCTCTCTCTATAAGAGAGATTGAGAGAGATAAGGGGGGGGGGAAAGAACTTCGTTCCATCCGGGTGTCCATTGACACCTCTCAACTTTTTTCTTATCATAATTATTGAATTTCGTGTTTATATTGGGTGAAATTAGTCAATTTTGGTAGCAATTGTACAATTTTGTTCAGTGAAAGTGCACAAATGAAATAATCATGAAGAAATTATTTCCTCGTTGCCGCCAAATCTCATTACATGAGCTTGAGTAATGAATCCACCGCTTTACCCAAGAGCCTGACATGACTTTCTGACGACTTATAACTGATGACTAATTATAATTGATTAAAATTGCTATAAAATTTGATTGCAAATTTTTACTTGACTAATGGCAAAATAATAACGTGAAAGCCAAAACCTAGAGAAAGAAAGAGGGTTTTGGCGCCATCATGAATGAAGATAGTCGTAATTTTTTCACAATTATTGAATTTAGTGTAAATTATGAGTGAAATTAGTATTTTGAGTAATTTAGGTGGGAGTTAGTTTAATTAATAAAATAGTTAGTTAGTTCTTTATGATTATTTCATTTGTGCACTTTCACTGCACAAATGAAATAATCATAAAGAAATTAGTGTTTCGTGAATTTCCTCGCTGTCGCCAAATATCCCAAAGGGAGCTTGTGTAAAGTGACCACCGATTTACTCTAGACCCTGACGTGACTTTGTAAATAGTGACTAATGACTGTATAAGAATAATTAATACGGAAGACACGTGACTAATGACTGTAATTGAATTAATTAAAATACGGAAGACGTGCCAACATGGCCTAAAGGTCTTAGCCGGCCCAGAAAGGGGAAAATTGGAAAATTACCTTAAAAAAAATTAAAGTTTAATTTGTGTAGTTTGGTGCAACTTTCATATGAAAAAATAAAAAAAATAAGTAGGCTATGCTTTTTATTCGCCCAAATCATATAACACTAGTTGCCTTATATCTGAATGCCTTTAGACTTACTTTCAAATTATACGGATTATACCTTTTCAAGTAAAATTTATACAAATTCGGGTTTGCTATTTATCTATGGAAGTCCCGCCTCTTATTACGTAGTATTTGTGTACTCCTCAGATAGTAATGCTCACAGAACAATATTACTCACAGAGATGAGTTGTGGCTACATGTACAATAAATGCAACCATAGCCTTATACAGCTACGAGACAGTGGCGCCCCGTAGGTATAGCAAACGAAAACTACTAGGAACGGGATTCTTTTTATGTTTAATATTTAAATACTTTTTAATTTCTTGATAAAAAAAAACAAATTGCCACTAAAATTTAGAAAACACAATATCGTTTATTCAACTTACAAAAAACACTTATAAACGCAAAGGGTACAATTACAATAAGTAGCAATTTTAGGGGCAATTATCAAATAAAGCAATTATGTCATGCAAAGAAAATAACAAGTAAAACAGAAATTGTTTCTTAACAATTTAATTCTTAATTTTTCTATCATTTCATCAATAGTTTTATGTGTCTCATGCAAATTCAAGAAAAGAGTAGGAGCAGGGTAGGAAATCTGTTATAAGTCACATTCATGTCTTCATTTGGCATTTCTGTATTATCATTTACGGGCATTTTAAGCAAAATTCACCGATTTCACCATTTTCTAAAAATCACTAGCAAGGTAACCTACAAAGTTTCCAGGCGTAACTTTAATACGTCGAACGTCCTTTTTCAAAAATATAAACACTTGAGACCAGTAAAAACACCGTAATCTTTAAATTGGATTGATGCGACGAAATCACAACTCACTTGACACAAAATATCGTCACGAATCAATTAATGTACTCGTATTTATAATAATGACGGCTTTGGATTTCTAACAAACTCGCAGGCCAGTGTGACCAGTTATTTCAAATAAATAATATAAAAAATCAGCAATTCCCTAGTTAATTGATTAATGAGCTATTTATTAAAATATAACGTATATATTATAAATAACAAT
>NJDC01009692.1:0-27304 GCA_002245475.1 Calephelis virginiensis
TTTTTTACATGCTGCATCCTCAGCAGCCGCTGCGGGTGACAATGTAGTACGATTAAAATGACTCGGAGCAAAGGTGCTAACGCAAGTTGCATCCCATAAAAGGCACTTACCCTTTTTCCAGGGAACCAAAGTAATACCATCTGGTCTCTTTCCATCAGATCGGCTGAGACCCGGGTTCAAGGACACAAGGGACATTGGCAGAAACGAGTGCCCTACGAATTATGTCGTTGAGTGCATGATGTCTAGGAAACCTACCAGAGCAACGGGTGCAGCTCAATGCGTGGTGACCGTTGGACTCAACCGTAGACCCGCAAATACATCTGTGTGGTTCGCATACATTGCAACCTAAACGAAGAGCCACTGCTACACGCAGAGCATTGTTATCTAAAAGTGTACCTACATGAGGAGATGGGAGTGCGTGTAACCAGGATCCTGATTCAGGCCGAGTTACTGCTTTGAGTCTTGCTAAATCCAACCCTACTGCCTCTTCTGTAATCCGATCAACAACTCTCTTTGCTCCAATGTCATCCCAAGCTCCTTGGGAACAATGAGCTACAGGGGTTCCAAAGCCTGAATTAAATGACAACTAAGTAGAAACAGCTTCCGTCATAAATTGAATGCTTGATCTGTCACCATTTGGAGAGATTAGTTTAGTGACTAGATCAACAACTCCGTGAGCAGAAGCCAGAAAAGCTGGCAAACAAACGTCTTGCATTCTACGTATTCCTAAGCTACCATGGCGTACCGGCAGTGCCGCTTGACTCCATTGAGTTTCATTGAGAGAAACATTTAAGATTGTTTCTAAAACATTTTTCAAAGAATTATCAAATGCAACAATCTCTTCTTGGCTAAACCAAGTGGGAGTAGTTCGTAGAAGATAGTTAACTTTCGGTAATGCGAAACAAGTTCGCAAAAGAATAAGCACAACGTGTGCTGAAAGATCATTTAAACGCGCTTGTGTTTTAAGTAGAAGTTCGTTCCGGATTTTAATCGCATCAGGGACCGCGTCAAGAAAAATAGGCGAGTCTAATATAATGAAGGAGTTTGAAGATTTTTTTTGATACCTGGAAGAAGAGCATTAAGTTTAGAATAATTAGATTGACTGCCAGAACCACAAGAGAAAAATTCACATTTGGAAGTATTTATTTCTAAACCAAGTTCTCGGAAACGAGGAATTAGTATCTGCAAATCACGACATACTTCGTCTCGCTTTCCGGCAATAGTTCCGTCATCTAAGTACCAAAGGTTCAATGGTGATCTGACCTCTAAAATAGAATTATGAATGGCTAAGCAGAATGCAAGTGGACCTAACGGATCTCCCTGCAGCGCTCCCACTTGAGAAATTATACAGTTGTCTTCAAAGTAAAGATTAGAGGGAAATCTGTATACTTGATAAAGAAAGGGGTATAGAGATGGAACAACGGCCTTAATTTCATTTAATAAAAAATCTCTCTCCACAGAATTAAAGGCATTCTTTAAATCGAGTTTTACTATAACCGAATCGCAATTTTTGCAATCCAAAGCAAAGGAGTGTGTAGCATGAATTAGGGCTTCATAGCCTAACGGGGTTCCAAAACCTAATTGTTGTGGCTGCAGCAACATTGACATTTTTTGTTTCACTGCATGACAAGCAATTTTAGCTGTCAAACGTCGAATGACGCTCCCTACAGCTATTGACCTAACTCCACCATCTTTTTTCGTTAGAGCACAGAGAGAGGCTCCATAGAGATACGGGCAAACATCAGGGTTTAGCTTACCACTTAATAAAAAGTTACACATTTCTAAAATATCTTCTAACAGGCGCCGTCCAGAGTTGCCGGTGGAAGCTGCTGTAAGCTCCTTAATATGACTAGGGCGAAGTCCATCCAAACCACCTGCCGATCCACTATTGAATGAACCAATGGCACGCACAATGTCTTCTATATTAACTTTTAATGGTAATGTTGAGGAGTCTGGATAACTGGGGAATTTGAGCTGTCTTGAAGGTATTGGATGTTTTGATTTTAATGAGGCCAATGTTTCTGGGCCTGACTGAGCAAAATCATCATCAGACATAAGCAGACGAGCAACACTTCTCAGATCTCCATCGTACACCTTGGACTCAATAATTTTTATTACTGAATTTGATTTTGATTTGTTAGCCGAGTACTCATTAAAAGTAAAATTATTCAAGTAATAAGTTACTTTTACTTTTTGAGTTACGTTGCTGAGACCAGATTTTTCGGGAACTTAGTGCTACTTAGTACTAACTTAGAACAAAGTAGGCAAAAGTGAGAAAATTCCACCAATCTTCTATGGAATTTGTCGACAAACATCTATTTATTACTTTACTTAATTTATCTGCCGCCAACACCCTCGCACCCTTAGGAATATGGCGGAGCACTGGAGTCGTTTTCTTAAATAATGGTAGTTTGCTAAAATCTATGTTGCAATTTGTTGGTGCTTCAGGAACAATAGAGGTTGGCTCACCTTGCGAATAAGATGCGGATACTGTTTGGGAATCATCTTTATGTGTTTTCCCTATATGCACTTTTAATCCATGAGAGTTGAAGTTTCTTGATGAGTTCGGATAATGGGGACATGTCAGCAACTTTGGCCTGGCATCCATCAAATCCATCATCCATCTCTTATTTAAAAAAAAAGACAGGGTGACACGTGTTACGTCTTTGGAAGTGTCTATTTTTTAAATGATTGGCTGTGACAAAAAACGGTTTTATGAAATTGAATATCGTATTCAAATCAATTTTTGCAGAAAGTTATAAATATAGACTATCGTTTTACGATTTCCCACTATCCTATTTTAAAAGTTATGAGGAGCATACATGCTACCACTTTGGAAGTGTCTATCTTGTAATGATTGACTTTGAGAAAAAATGGTCTTAGGAAAGTCTAAGTCATTTTTAAAAACCTGTGTACAGACACACTATATTTTAGTTTAAATACCATGTACGGGGAACGTTTTAACTTTTTTATTACACAGATGACGCCTACCTACCAAATTTCAATTGTATAGTCCTGATAGTTAGAAAATATAGTGTTTGTCACATAGGGCCAGTCGGACAGATGGACATGTCGCAATTTTATCTGTGTTATTAATGAATATAGATTAATGTTGGAATAGGTTGATATTATAGTCTTTAGTGTAATACATAAATACAGATTAGAGTACTCCAAGGTTCAACCTATGTATGTATATACAAAACGGTAAGAGGATTTAAGCTATTTGGTTAAGGAACCCTAAAACGACATAACTTTACGTTATTTCAAAAAGAACTAGAACCAACTTTCAAACCCGATTGAAATAACGATGTATCTAGTTAATAACTCTTGAGCAATGTTATCTCTGCACTTTTATTTTCATTTTAGTGAACAAAACTTGGAAAAGTAACTGCAACTAACCTGGGTAGTCACAGCCTAACCTACTCCTGCTACCATAAGGTTATGTTTCGTTCCGAAAGTTAAAATAACCGACAGCGGCCACAGTTTAGCTATGCACCTATTACATATTTTATGCCGTTTCGCTGTGTGGTCGCGATTTCGCTGTGTGTTATTTGTAAAGACTGTGTAACTATTATAATATTGAAGAGAGAAAAAGAAAAATAAATTAAAAGTTGGCACGTAACAGAACTAAAATTTTAGTTCATGTTTGAAGAACTATTTTTTAAGCAAAAACTGAAATAAAATAATATACGTGACGGGCTTTTCGGTACAACTGGCAACATCGAAGCCTATCGAATTTGTTAAAAAACAAACGCGAAAGCCTGCCATATGTCAAACCCCCAGGTATTCGCGTTTATTCATTTTTTTAAGTGCTAATACACAGAACATTAGCTGTTGTTCTAAGTGTTAGCAGTTTAAAATACTACCCGTTACAAGTACAACACAAATAGGTACGAGTACCTATACAATTACCGTACCTACATCAAGTTTAGATAAATTTTGTGTAATTCTTTCAGTGATATTTATTTATTATACAAGTAGGAAGGTTGCTGCCCATTAGAACTATATTAACAACTTTGTCAAGAGTTTTGTTGTAAAAATATTGACAAATATAAATTGGTAGTTTAGTTTATGCTTTCGGCGTACCCGTGAGATTGTTATAGCAATAGAATTGTTGATTCGGGCACTCTGTAGCCAACTTTAACTGGATGGAAATAACGATGTTGCTAATTAATATCTGCAAAGCTTACGAACTTTAGTTATCTCTGTAGTTTTAGTTTAGTTTATGCAACAAAATATAACAACGTGGTCCATTTTAGTGGCCTCAAATTAAAAATAATATTCTATTGTTGTTAATCTACAAAAAACAACTATAATTATGGGTGTTACTTAGCGATACTTACATAGAAATACTTTAATAGATGTAAGAGGCAAGCGAACAAGTACACTGCTCTCCTGATGGTAACAGACAACCGTGGCCTATAGACACCATAGATGTTACAGGTACGCTGCTGTCATGGGGTCGGGATGGAATACTTATTATGCAAGTCTACGGCTACCTTACCGTCCAGATGAGAACACGAGTCATGAGCCATAACGGCAGGAATAGGTAATGTGGTGGATCCCTACCCGGGCAAATTACTGCACAGCACAAGATACCAAGAAAAAAATTAAAAAACACATTTAAACCCACAAAAGCAAACTTAAATATTTATCACAAAAATGCCTGCCTCCATCGATATCGAACACGAGCTTCACGGGGGCCGGTGGTGTCACGCATATACGCTAACCGTTCCACAAATGTAACGTTCAAACTACTGAATATAGGTTAAAACCACTCAGTAGTGGATTTTAACCTATATTCCATCATGAGATCATGTACAAGTTCAAATAGGACCATTTTGGAAACAAGATCTACCTTTACAAGAAAGAACTTTAAAATTCGATACAAATCGAGCAATCGCGTAACAAACATATAAAAAGAAACAGAAACATATAGTCGAATAAAAAAACTTCTCCTTTCTTGGAGTCACTTCAACATTATTAGATATTATAGCCACATTGCAATAAACATAGATGTCTTAACAACAGCAATATTAAGAAATTGGCAAGGACTGATTTAAAGCTTTGTGGTAGTTAGTCTCTCAAATTATAAATTGGGAGTATAGTTTTTGTTTTCATCAGATTTACGTTGAAATATATCTTATAACGATTGAAAATACAAAACCAGTAACTCTTTGTTATATAATATTATTATACTCGTATACGAATTTTGTGTTCCTAGTTTTCAACTCAACAGATAACAATTTTGCTAGTTAAAAACCATAAAATCGTAATTTTTGTTTTGACGTTATTGTAGATCTATATATTAATACGTGATGCCAAAACTTTGGACCCAATTTTACGAAAATGGCATAAAATTTGGCACACTTATAATTTATGTGTAGGAGAAGTGCAGAACGCTAACATTTTTCAATAATAATGCTTATAAAGTACATTAAACCAATAAATAAAAAAATACCCTCACTACCATGCATTTGAGACACAGAAACAAATATATTGATGTGGACGTTAAAATATCACAGATGGCGCACTAACTATTCAGGAAAGAAAGTAGTTAGTCTTGAGAAATGAAGATGGTGTTCTTATCAACAAGATATTAAAATTTATTATGGTTGAATTTCGACCAATGGGCGACCACCAGTATTTATTTATTTATTTAATGTACTTTATAAGCATTATTATTGAAAAATATTAGCGCTCTGCACTTCTCTTACACAGAAACTATAAGTGTGCCAAATTTTATTCTCCTGCGTCAGCACAATTTTCGTAAAAAGGGGTCCAAAGTTTTGGCATCACGTATTAATACATAGATTTTGTAGATAAGGCATCTTACACTTAAAACAAGTCAATGTTACTTACATAAATAATGTTGCCCACACACAAACATTTACATCACAGAATAAACTTAAGGCAACTTATCCGAGAGGGTGTCAAGAGTCTCTAAAAGAAGAAGCTAGGTAATATCAGTAGGAAACTTCACCAATCACCAATGTAGGTACCCTGGGAGACCAAGGCTGACATTTCACGATCAGATCAATCGGATATTATCCGAGGGTGGTGTCAAGAGTCTCCAAAACCGGCGTGTTTGTAACAAGGGTTATGAATGTGAAAGAAGCAAAACTGTCTTGCTTCCTTCACATTCATAACCATGTCAGGATCGTGATGTCTGGCACTCGATACTCTCTGCCTACCCCGTAAGGGACTTGGCGTGAAGATATGTATGTATGTATGTATGTAAACTTCACCAATTTTGGCACTCGATTCTCCTTGCCTAACCCGCGAAGCTAAGTTGTAAGCCAAGTCCCTTACTTGGCATAAAATGTATAATATGTATATGTATGTGTGTGTGCATATTAGTCCCATAAGCTCATAAGTCTCATAAGCTGTAGGGTTTCTCTTCGATCTCGATTTCATGCAAATTGGAATCGGATATGTCATTTTAGGTCTTGAACACAGTATTAGCCGATGTTAAAATTTAGTTCGAAAAAAAATCAACAAATCCGATAAAATATTTTTTTGTTTGTTGTTTGCTTTTACTGATCGGATTCGTAACAGTAAGATCCGGAAAAGAGTAGAATTAAAAGACCAGCGCGACCAAAAGGAGACGCTGCCATCCATTGATTCTACGGCTGTTAGACATGAATTGGTAATAAACATTAAGAAAACGAAATATCTAATACGAAAGAAAAGGCAGTATGACCAAAAGGTCTAAGTATGTCTCAAGAAAGGGACATAAAATAAAAAAATGCTTCTTGTATAAGTATTTTAGAAAGAAAGAAAGAAAAGAAAATTATTTATTTGCGGAATATGTGTGTAAATGAGATGTTACAAAAATATTTAAGTAAGTATATCAACATATTCTACCATATTTTGGTGTGTAAATATTTTAACATTTATAAAAAAATATTATTTAGTTACATGTGCTTTAACTTTTAAGCCTATTATTTATATTTATAACTAGTTTAATTATTTATAGCCAAAACATTTAAAAACAATAATTAAATTTAGTCCTGTCTACCTTAAACTACCATTTTGTTTGATTTTATTTTGATTCGATTGTCTGAACAAACAGCAAGACAATCAAAGGACAACAGTTAATGATAATTGAATTTTCCCTTTAATTCCTGAAGCAAAGGTAAGGGTGAAGTAACGAGAAACTATAATTCAATTTGCGGTTCGATTTCCTATCTGGCTTTGATATTTTTCTTAAGGCGTTTCCATGGCGACGGGGACAACATGGCATTTCAACTGTGATGAAGGGTAGCTTATCAGATAATTGACTGCCAGCTCACTGAATGTGTCACTGAACTTTGCTTGGACGCTTGTATAAAAAAAAGAGTTACATCCTTGCTTCCATACTAAATATAAACGAATGTGTGTTTTTTTTACCTTCTTTCACTTCATAATGGTTCGTGTTAGTCCGGAAAATTTATTTAGCGGCGTTGCCCTCTTTTTGGAATGGGTAAAATTTCTCAATTCGTGTCAGGGCACGTGACCTGATCGAAAATTCGTAAGACGGTGCAGGGCGCTTGCGCGAATATTTCTGTTGGCCTGTTTATGTACGATAGCGTAATAAATTAATGTTATATTCTAACACATAAATGATAGTACTTTCGTACTGATAATTAAAGCAATTCGTGTAATATTATTCCTTGACCATTCCAAAATATCAAAAATGCACAACGTTAATATTCAAGTTTTCACTTCTGCAGGCAATCCCGGAGTGCAACCCGTCGTTTTTTTGTAAAAGGCTCCAAAAAGGATGCGATTATTAATACAACTATGTTTTTTATACGCGACATCTCTTTTATATCCCATTAATATTATAAATGCGAAAATTTGTCTGCTAATTTGTTTGTTTGTTACTCCTTCACACAAAAACTGCTGAACCGATTTTAATGAAATTTGGTACACGCATAAAGGGTAACTTGGGTTAACACAGGACGGTTTTTATATAGTATAGTTCCTGTGGGATCACGCGGGCAACAGCAAGTTATACACATATGTGAGAGACTTATGTGACTTGAAATATAGACATTTTTACCGTAGCCGCTTATTAGTGATACGCAAGTAAGCCTATATGCGTCAACTAGTTAAAATAATTCAAGTATAAGTTAAGAAACTTGCCTAGAATATGTAATAGAGCGCGTCAGGAGACTTCCCCCAAGTTTATGCATACGGAATGAGCTGATATTAGTTACCAGTTCGCATACTCGGGTACCTTTGTACTGTCATTAAAATATCTCTGATATGTTGATGTACCGAGTTCAATGTAAATTATCAAACAGTGCAATTTGTAAACTAATCTAAATTCGCTGACGATTTACATATACATGATCTTTGGTTACGTATTATTATTGCTATCTCTACCTTAAACTATTAAACTACTAAATACTGCGGTTATACCCGTTTATTATTGTCATTTAGTTATATTGCAGGAATCCCCGTGTTGGACCGGGCTCCTTTGCAGCATAGACCATCTGCCTTCCTTGCCAGGCAGCTGCAGCTGCAGCAACACCGTGCCATCTGACTATGTGGTAGAGTTTAGCAGCGACTCGCCCGGATTGGTACCACCGCCTTACCTATTCCTGCCGCCATAACGTCATGACGTGTTCGGAGATTAAGGTAGCCGGTAAACTTACTTTTGCTAACATCCCCGCCTCAGGTTGGAAACGCACCATTACCGCCTTTGGTGTCTCTAGGCGCATGGCGCCTAGAGACACCAAATTTCTTACCATCTTCTTCTTACCATCAGGAAATCCATCTGCTTGTTTGCCTTCCAATACTATCAAAAAAAATACAGGAATCCATGGAAACATTGGGGTAAAAACGATCATACCTTTTAATTTCCTCTTTCCTCTTTGATTGGTGTAGAGTTCCAGCGTCGGACTTGACTTCTTTAGGTCCCGGGTCGGCAACAAAAATAAAGTAAATTTGTATTTTGTAATAAAATAATGTGTCCCGGGATTGGATATGTGCCCGGTTGGTGAAAGGCTTGCCACCTATGGACTGGGACTTGGTGACTTTGGCTAGTCGTGGGTGCCCTGGTTGTGCCTCTGCCTACTTCTTCGGGGATATAGGCGTCAAGATGCTTTTTGTTTGCTAATGCTTCGAAATATGGGCGTAAAGATATTTGAAGATTCGTTTTGATTTACACGAAGATAGTTGCGAAATGTAATCGCAATTGGTTCAATGGTTTCAGGGTTTGGTTAGCCAAACAAGTGCTGTAACACGAGATTTTTATATACGGATAGAGCAAGAATATGCTTTGTCGGATATATGCTAATAAAATATTTGTAGCTAATATTGGGATTCAATAAAATCAACAACTTGTAGAAATAAAAAAAAACCTATTTCATTAAACCCGATTTGATTAAATAACTTTGATACGAGTGCGAACAGCTAGTTTATTTAATTATTTAATAGCTGTTCCGGCAATCTTCTTTCCAATCGTTTAGTTTGTATGGTTTTAATTAAAAAGTGTTTTTTTTTCTAGTTTCCTCGCAGTTAAACGAGATAAAAAGTATTCTATGGACGCCTCGTAGTGTTTAGCTCCTCATAAATTTTCAGCAAAAACGGCTGAACCGTTTTTGAGTTGGAAATAGGGTAACTAATTCAACTTAGTATGTAATTGTAGTTAATAAATATAAAAAATATCTTCACGCCCATATTCCCGAAGAAGGAGGCAGAGGTACAACTAGGGTATCCACGACTAGCCGAAAACAGTATGTCCCGTAATGTGATAGGTGATAAGCCTATTGCCAACTGGGCACATATCCAATCGCGAGCAATTTTTTTTAGAAAATTGGAAAACGCACATTTTCTTTTTGTTACCCGACCGGGCAATCGAAATCCAGGACGTCACGAAGTCAAGTCTGACACTTGGACCGCTAGACCACAGAGTAAATACAGTAATGACTAAATAATATGTGATTATATTATTGTCAATGAAGTTAATAAGTTCTGTTGTTTCTTTTGTGATATTGGAAGTTCTGTTGTTTTTTTTAATGAAATTGGAAGGCAAACAAGAAGACGGATATCTTGATGCTAAGAAATTCACGCTGCATATAGACACTAAAGCTGGTAATGGGGCGTTGCCAATCTGAGGGCAGGATGTTAGTCCTCAAGCAAAAGTAAGTAAGTAAGCCTATCCTCCAAAAAAGACTTAGAAACTCACTTCCAAACGGTTGAAAATGGAAAATAAAAAAAAAACTTAAAAAGTTTTATTATATTAGCATCATCAGAGTAATATACAGCGCTACAAGGAAATGCTCTCATAAAGGAGTACAATAATACACAAAGTATATAAAAAAATAACTATGTTCGTATTTTTTTGCTTATAACTTCTTAAACTTTTTTTTATTTATACAGTGCGTAAAATGGATTATAAGAATTTTTTTTTGAAACTTAACACCAAATAGGTGTAGCCGGGTGGAACGAAACTTGAACGAACTTTGTCGAATCTACTACGTCATAATAAATACGGTTCCTGACAAAAAGATTTGTATTGTTTGAATAACTAATGTAACTTAAATGGATTGTAAAAAAAACTTCAGAAACTCACCTCCAAAAGGGTGAAAAAGGAAAGAAAGTAAAAGCTTCTAAAAAGTTTTGTTCACATTAACATAATCTCGGTTGTACTATCCCTAGATGCAAATGCTGCCTTGAAGCTAGGGCGTAATACACAAGGCGCGTTAAGTGGCTGTGGCCCGTGGCAAGAGGTAGGACAAAATGTAACTATTATTTCATAGAGATAGCAAGAAGTTTGAGAATCTTCCTTCTTAATTTTTCAGTTTTTATATGTTTATTATTAGTGTTATCATTTATTATCTTTATTTCTTATTTTTTATTTATTATTTTAAGTTTATACATTTAAATAAAAAATATGTTAAAAATATAAAGGTAGAGTCCCATAGACGGTGGCCGTACAACTATACCGTCAGTGGTCAGGGTGACAGACTCCCCAGAATTATTATTTTTAATATTAGTATCAATTCTTTATTGTATACAAGTAATATAACAGTAAATAGCAAAATGTTCAGGAAAAAATGTATAACAGGCGAGCTTATCTCGTGAAGAGATTTCTTACAGCTAACCCAGAAAAAAAATAACATAAATTGATACGAGTTATAAGTGTATACAAATAAAACTGAACTACTCTTAAACTAACACATTAACAATTTATGGACATAAATATTTAATAAAAAAATAAGCATGTTTATGTGCGAAATATCCTTAGCGATTAGAGACAGCAATAGGTTATTTTTGTGGCATCAGACTGACTCACACATACACGTCTAACTTTTTCTGTCTGGGTTTAAAAGAATGTAATATGAGACATAACTCAAAAATTACTTAACCGATCTTTTTCAAATTCTTATGAGGCCAACTTTAATAAAAAAAAAATCAGCAAAATTATTTTTGATTGCCCGAGTAATCGCGTAACACGCAAAAACATACAGATCTATTGAGAAATAAATAGTCAGTTAATATAACAGGTGAAGTTGGTTTCAAATAAAAGCTTCCGAAAAGTTTGGTTACATTACCATAATTACCGCTGGATCCTGCAGTTGCAACCCCCTGAGGGGGTCGGTAATGCACAAGGGGTGCTAAGTCTCTAAATTACCTCCGCGGTGTATCGGTAGAACAAAGGGAAACAATACCAGGAAAAGAGAACTCAAATTTTCAGTTTCAAATATTCTTTACTCTGCATTGTCAATTCGTTGAAAACTGTTTTATATATCTATAAAACTGAGTCTCTGTTTCGGTCATTGCATCACGCGAGAATGGATAGAACCTTTTCACGAATACTTTTTAATTTGTGACGGAAAAATAGGGGTGTTATAAGTTTGACATATTTGTCGTATTTTGTAGCAACATCTCTTACTAGTTTGTGTTTTGTAGTGTTATTGTTTTCAGTCGAAAGATTCTATAAAAGACGATGAGTGAAGCTTCAAATCAAATTTATTAACAAAAAAATAATAATAAATTTAATATAATAACAAATGTTATGTAGATACACCTTTTTACAAAGACTACTTGAATAATTAATAATAATTAATCTATATTCTAAAATGTTGCTTTTTACAGCATCCTCAAGGCTACTTAGTTACTATTAATTTAAATTTTATTAATTAAATGAGGTTTTTACGACAAAAATGACTGACTGATGATGTTAATTGTCCACTTTATAAACATATCGTTATTAAAAGCTTATAATGTTGCGCAAGTGAGTGTGTGCGAGTGAGTTTGCGTGTACGTGTGCATGATTGTGTGCGAGTACATCTACATCGATTTTTATTTAATAATGATTCACAAACAAGGACTTCGATTTTTGACGTTAGAAATAATACAAATTTAATTAAAAAAAACAACAAGCCACGATAAAACATAGATAAAAAGTAGTCTCGGTTTTGAGGCCATCGTGAATGAAGATGGTCGTAAATTTTCACAATTATTGAATTTAGCGTAAATTATGAGTAAAATTAGTTAATTTAGGTGGGAATTAGTTTAATTTTGTTCAGTGAAAGAGCACAAATGAAATAATCATAAGGAAATTAGTGTATCGTTAATTTCCCCGCTGCCGCCAAATCTCCCAAAATGAGCTTGTGTAAAGTGACCACCGCTTTACTCAAGACCCTGACGTGACTTTGTAAATAGTGACTACTGACTGTATAAGAATAATTAAAACGGAAGACATGTGACTAATGACTGTATCAGAAATAACTAATACGGAAGACGTGGCAGCATGCCCCAATGGTCTTAGCCGGGGCCAGAAAGGGGCAAATTAACTTTAAAAAAAATGTAGACTCGTCTCTCGATTACGTCAGCTTTCAAAACAAAATCTGCAGTGGGTTTATGCACTACACTTTGATCTAAGCCAAAAGGCCGAGAAGCGATGTTCAAAAGTCATGATGCCAAACACACACGCACACAGAAACGTCAAATCTATAGCACGCTTATTTTTAGTCGGGGGTTAAAAAAGAGTTTAACTAGAGTCTTCAAAATAATTGCTGCACCAACCAGCAATTAATAAAGGCATAAAGTTTGTCCGCTCTGAATTGAGATGAATTTAATAGCCAGCCATAATTCAATTGTTTGTGGCATATAACTCAATTCAACTGTGTCATGGACCTCCCTTACCATTTCAATTCGATTTATTTAAGTTTTTGCTTTTGTCATTCTCGTGTCCCAGTTTTGAAAACGAGGTAAATAGCACTGTTACTATAAAGGTCTAACACTAGGGTTAATTACAGTTCACTATAGATTCTACATAATGTTTTCCTTTTAATTTAATATGTAAATAATATAACAAATATTCTAGTTATCTAATATAAAATGAAAAAATAGAAGAAGGCTGCGAGCAGTACAATCTCCTAACTCTCGAATAGTTTCACATAGTTTTAGATACATGTTTTTCTTACTCGATATTATCCAACTCTATATATATAATAATATCAATATTAACTGCTCTTAATTAATATATACAATATATCAACAACTCGACTGCATGAGGTCCCGGGTTCGAATCCCGGGTCGGGTCCCAAAAAGAAAATTGGGTTTTTCCAATTTTCTAATAAAAAAATGTTGCTCGGGATTGGACATGTGCCCGGTTGGCGATAGGCTTGCCATCTATCACATTGTGGGACTTAATATCTTCGGCTAGTCGTGGGTGCCCTGGTTGTGCCTCTACCTACCACTTCGGGGATATGGACGTGAAGATACTTTTTTTTTATTATTAACATGTGCCTCTGTATCGTACTCGACGCACGTCTTTAATTCATGTGTCACATTTCCGTATTAACAACCCTAAAAACCATAGATGTAGGAAAAACTCAGTAACATTCCGTGTTGCGCTTACTAAAGGGTAACAACAGTGTTTTCGGTCATATGGATATTTCTGAATATACTAAATCTCGGTTTAGAAGGGAAATTATTACTTTAATTTTAACAAACTAGTGCATTTACAGAAGAAAAATAAACATATTTTTTGCAACACATGAGGCCTTTTTTTTTCTTAAATTTTGTTGAAATTGATCCAGACATGTTCAAGATTTCTAGGTGCAAAGTATTTGATTGTTTTTTTCTATTATGTTTTTTTATTTGTATTAGTACCATTTATCTTAATTACATACAGTTTTGCTATTTTAGTATAGTCTGAAAACAAAATATTGTATAATTATTGTCATCAAGTTTCAATGTCTAAATATAATTATTAGGTGTTATAATCAAAACCAACAATTTCATTAAAAAATATAATTTTATGAATTTCATACCTTCCAGTCATATTGTTAATTTTAGAAAACCTGTTATATATCGAACCTGATATGTATCGAATTGGTAATTATTGTTTGTAAACGATGCTGGTTTTTATAATAAATAAATATATTATGTATAATAATTAATATATAGTACTACTATTTAAATTATGCGCTTCGGTTTTACACTTTTTACACTTTATACTTTTATTTTTAAATTGGCTGACGTAATCAAAATTTAAGCGAAATTATTAATCATGTGTAATAACAACATTCGGATTACCGACGCTTGACGAATATAGCCGAAGCGCATAATTTAAATAGTACTGCTGTAACTATTTATAATTAATAGATTTTTTTCTGATCTATATACTTACAATAAATCTGTGTAACAATTAACTCTTTACATTTAAGATCTTCAAAAAAGTAGGTTTGGGATGCCAAAAATGGGCAGCAGAACATATTTCTAGTATATTTGTCTGCTGTCTGTCTGTGACTCGACTGAATATGCGACCTGAATATGCTAGACTATTTGTAACGAAGTTTAACAGGTAAGCACTTTATGTTTCGAAGGAGGTTATAGAATACTTTTCTCCGCTCCCTCGCAAAAAAGAAAATGTGTTTTTTTTTAAATTTTTTAATAAAAAATGATGTAAGAGATTGGATCCGGCCTGCCGGTTGGCGATAGGCTTGCCACCTATCACATTATGTGTCTTGGTGGCTTCGGCAATTTGCCCTGAATGTACCTCTGGCTGGTTGTACCTCTACCTGGTAGAACTTTCGGGAATATAGGCGTGATTTTTTTTTATTACAAACTGAAAGTATTAAAGTTCGCCGGAACAGCTAGTATTTATAAAACAAATAGTGTTCAACTAGTACTCACAAATAAATCGCTACACCACCGGTGATTAGTAAAATCATAAAGTTACCCGGTCTATGTAGAGATGAGTTTAATAGGCGGTATAATTCAATTGTTCCAGCCTGTCGGCCTGTGAAACTATATTCTGTTGTGTCCTGGCCCGGCCCCACTCTCGTTGTTTTATTTCCAGCCTCAAACGGATTACGTCGCACATAATCTGTTGTGAAATATTTTATACTGTGGCTTTGTGGAAATGAAAAATGGTGGCTAGGCACTTGCATAAAAATATTGAAGTATTCATTTGCGTTTATTCTTTCTACGGACGCAAATGTAGTTTTTTTTTATGATATTGGAAGGCAAACAAGCAATTCACGCCGCCTAGAGACACCAAAGGTGGTAATGGTGCGTTGCCAACCTGAGCCCGGGATATTAGGCCTCTAACAAAAGTAAGTTTACCGGCTACCTTACCCTCCAAACCGGAACACGTCATGATGTTATGGCAGCAGGAATAGGTAAGACGGTGCTACCAATCCGGGTGAGTCGCTGCGAAACTCTACCACCTAATCAGATGTCACGGTGTTAGTGACGGTTTTTTGTGGATTAAAGTGTATGAGCTATTCACTTAATAAAGATCTTTGTTTTTTTTCTGTTGTCTTTATTTAGTAGATACTAAATTCTTAAAATACCGAAAAAAAATTTATCCAGCATATGCAATAATACACTATTACAGTATTTTTAAACAAGTCACATTAAACTTCAATAGTATATACATTGAAAACCAACGAACCCTAACAGACATCTGCAACAAACGGGATCACTTCGGGGAGAGGGAGTAGCAAAATGAGCAAACTCTTTCCTTGAAGGTTCCCAAGTTGCGTATGATTTCTACATATTATCTTTGCCATTAAACTTAAAAAAAAAGTATGCATTACGTATTAAGTAAGTAACACTCAGAGAGTAGGGGTCAAATCATTTTAAAATTAATATGGATCACCTCGGAATCATAATAACCTAAAAATAAATTTTACAATCAGTCTGTCAGTGGCCGAGTAATCGCTAATTGTTACAAACATATAATAAAAATGCAAAAAACACATTCTTTTTTTAGAAGAAGAAGCAAACGAGCAAGTGGGTCACCTGGTGGAAAGTGATCACCTCCGCCCACGGATATCCGCAACACCAGGAGTATCACAGATGCCTTGCCGATCTTCAAGGAATGAGTACATACAGTCGAATTGAGAACGTTTTCCTTTTTTGAAGTCATTGAAAAAGTAGGCTATTCATTATTGATTCAAATATGCCAATATTGTGACTCTCCGCTAATTTAACTAATTTAAATAAAAAAAATGTAATCATTTGCATTACGAAGGATTAAAAACCGGCTAAGTGCGAGTCGGACGGAGTACCGTACTATCATCAAGTAGTGTATTGCAAACTTATAGGTAGGTTTCTGATACACATTCAGGCAGCATGACGACGCTCGCGATATTGCGCGCTACTGTGGCTCTCTGTGTGATGTTACCTCCGATGCTACCCGCGCGGCCTTTGCTTAGCAACTGCCTCGCGCTCGCACACTACTACCACTACCAAACCGCGGCGCGGCGCTCGCGCCGCGTTTAGATCCGACTTCGCTCGAATGTTAATTTTTTTTTATTATAAATAAAGATTTAAGCTAGGTATCCTATCTTTCAAGTTGGATCAAACTGCACACGGTGTGCAAATTCGATTCAAATCGGTTGAGTAGTTTTTAGTAGTTATTTCTAAAAATTTACTTACAAAGATTCAAGTTTCTACCTGTTTATTAAGATCGAGTAAAATTGTTTAAAAATAACGTTGTATTCCATACGGGAGCCCCCCTTTAACATTTATTTTATTGTTATTTAATTATTTATTTTGAAAGGTAATATACAAGTAAATATTCTGTGAAAATTTGAAGCGTCTACCTGTTACCGTTTTTAATATTGAGCAAAAAATACGAAAAACCATGTTTATTATGTATACCCCCTTCATATTTTTTTTAATTTTTAGTATTTGTTATTATAGCGGCAACGGAAATACATTATTTGTGAAAATTTCAGCTTTCTAGCTATCACGGTTTATGAGATTCAGCCTGGAGACAGACAGACAGCTGAGGCTTAGTAATATGGTTCCGTTTTTACCCCTTGGGTACGCAACCTTAAAAAGTGGCAAAAATACAAACTCAATAGAGGGTCATAACCATTACAATTTAAGAGCAGTAAATCTGCCAAAACCGACTTCAATTTACTTTCAATGACATGTACATTAAAAGAAAACATTAATATTGCGTATGCATTAGTAAGTAAAACTCAAAAACCACTCATCCGATTTTTATGAAATTTTATATTCACCTCTTCGGATTCACGACTTATCCAATGAAAAAGATTCATTGAATTCATTAGTGATTAGCAAAATAATTGCTTAAAAACACGAACAAAAATCAAATATATTTCATTCACGTAGATCTTATACAAATATTCCTGTGACGCGTCTATATCATTCTAAAAACTACCACCAGATCGGAACTTGCTCACTGAGAAGATTCGGCGAAAGAATCTCATCGGGCTTGCCTTTTTTCTTATAAATCTAATTTACACCTTAACTCTTATCATAGAACTTAGATTTAATACATGTTTTAAATTTATTAAATGGTATGTCTTTGATATGCTCTGAA
This sequence comes from Calephelis virginiensis, assembly GCA_002245475.1. Lineage (NCBI taxonomy): Eukaryota > Metazoa > Arthropoda > Insecta > Lepidoptera > Riodinidae > Calephelis > Calephelis virginiensis. Next base: position 17,813 of record NJDC01009692.1, read on the forward strand.
AGTTTGTAAAAACGTATACTTGGCCCATGAAAGAGTAACTGTTTCTGTGGAGATGAAACTTATGCAGAGAAAAATTGTATTTATTCCTCGTATTTACAGCATGTACATCACATTTTTTCTAAATTGGGAACCTCTTATTTCTTGGTTTCGGCTAATAATATACTTTAATGTTATATAAACTTGTGTTATACCTAAATAACAGTATTAAACCAACCGTTAACATGAAACTGCAAAAGGCTGTATAACATTTTGACATCTGAAATTTTCTTTGAGGCAGTTCTCATTAAACTTGTTTATTCCTAAGTACCTAGCTTCGGGCCAACAAATTACCTTTGCTACATCATGTTGAAGTCATGTATGAAAATTTAAATTTTTATCTACTGTTAATCAGATTAACATTAATTTTATTTTTATTTATATAATATTATTTTTATTAAGCCATGCTGTGGAAACTTGGTAAAATTTAGATTAAGTAAGGTATTCTGTGAACCGCATTAAGATTTTCAGACAAAAAATAGAAAAATTACAATAAGTTTTAGAGTTCCCCATACTTAGAACTAAAATTAAAAAATGTTTCATCAATTCCAAAAGTGTGGGGTATCTATGCATAGGTCTTCCAAAATGATATTGAGTTTAAAACGAACACTTTTTTTTCACATTGAATGCTTTGCGCGAGAGGTACTCCCAAAGTGGTAAAACGCGTCCCCACCTATAACTTCCAAAATAAAATAAGGATAAAACTTAAAGATATATATGATGTACTATGTAAACTTCCACCGAAAATTGGTTGAACGAGATCTAAAGTCGTTTTATATAATAAATACTGTAACACCAACACTTAAAATAGTTGTAACTGTTAAGATATGGCGCTGTGTAGTTTAGAATTGCTTAACTGTTTGGCATAATCAATATAATATAATTTCTTTAACATTATGAATCTGCGGAAATCGCTAAAGTGACGAGAACAGGAAACGCTGTATAGTATATACTATGAATAAATGACAAATTAAATGTGAAAAGAATGTACTGAACGGTCAAATATATTATGATGATTGCTGCTACGCTACGGAACCCTTCATGGGCAAGTCTAACTCGCACTTAACCGCTTTTATTTGCATTTGCATTGAAAACTCCAAAAACAGTTTTGGACAGATTTCAAAAATTATTTTCCTAGATTACGCCCAATTCCTACTAATATTTTAAATATAAGTTTGTTTGGTTACACTTTCACGCGAAAGCCATCACCATCTAACTTTGAATACATATCCTTGGAGGTATCAAAAGTAACATAGGATACTTCTTTAATGACTTAAATGCAAGTAAAGTCACGGAAAAAAGCTAGAAGATTGTATTCATTGCTTGAAAAAGTTAACTCATGCGAAGCGAAGAACGAAGGCAAAAGTGTCCTCGTATCCATTTAAGTATTAAGTTAAGAAATGCTAAAAATTTTGCATCAAAGGGCGCAATCAAGTTCGTTATATCTCTATTGGAAATCCATTCGTATTGCTATAGAACACTGATTGTGGAATAATATTTTACTATCCAACTATGTTATATTACTAGCCATCCCGGCGAACTTCACTCCACCTGACAGGCAAGAACAGTTTGTATTGCACGATGATCGCATACCGCCAGTCTTCCTTTACTAGTTTGAAAGAAGAACTATTCTGCCAATTGAAAAAATATATCTTCACGCCCATATCACAGAAGAGGTAGGCAGAGATACAACCAGAGACTAGCCGACCAACCTACGACTAGCCGAAGACAATGAGTTCTAACCGGGCACATATCCAATCCCAGGCAACATTTTTTGTCATAAGTATACGTTCTTATTAGAAAATTGGAAAAACATTTTCTTTTTGTTGCCCGACCCGAGAATCGAAACTGGGACCTCATGCAGTTAAGTCCAATATCTGGACCGCTAAACCACAGAGGCGATACAATTATTGTTGTTATGATATCAATAGCCCGGTCAAGACATAAAAAATCTAGAAGTTTTCGCTACCTTGCCTCTCGGACATAATATAGGTAAGTAATTTTACGCCTACTTCTATTTTTGAGCTAACTTGATTGGATTACCTGTTATTGAGACATTAAATATCAAGTACCGTTTACTTGAGCATTACAAATTTGTTATTTTTATAAGCACTGTTTATTGTCAGTGGCGTAGCTGCGTGTGGGCCAAAAGGGGCCATCGCCCACGCTCTCGTAACGCCGCCAGACTTGAAAGCCCTGTTTATTTTTAAAATAATTAGTATCCTCACGCCCATATCCCTGAAGTGGTAGGCAGAGGTACAACCAAGGCACTCACGACTAGCCGAAGACACTAAATCCCACAATGTGATAGGTGGTAAGCCTATCGCCAACCGGGCACATTTCATATCCCGACCAATATTTATTTTAATTAGAAAATTGGAAAAATCCAATTTTCTTTTTGTTGACCGACCCGGGATTCGAACCCAGGACCTCATGCAGTCAAGTCCAACACCCGGACCGCTAGACCACAGAGGCGACTAAAATAAATATTAGGTAAAAATAATTAGCTAAAGAGTAAAAGTATGTTACTTTGCTTCTGGGATATGCTATGTGACAGAGAAATACAAACGGCACATTTGCTTTCAATTGAACGAAGAGAGGGATTTCTTTGATGCGAGTTGCTTCACTTTTTTTTAGTTTACCTTACGCTTCTTACAATAATCAAAGATTTTTACTGACCTGAACATGTAAGCTTTTTAAATGACATATTATATAGCTATGTAGTTTTGAATTGCCAACAAATAAGTATTTTAATAAATAATATAAATATAAAACAGATACAAAAAGTATCTTTACACCTATATCTCTGAATAGTTAGGCAGAGGAATAACCCGGACACTCACGACTATCCGAAGACACTGAGTAACACGAAGTGATAGGTGGCAAAGATATCGCTAAATGGACACATCTAATCCCGGACAACATTGTTTTATGAGAAAATTGATACAACACATTTTCTTTTTGTTGCCCGACCCGGGGATCGAACCTTTGAACTTCATGAAGTCAAGTCCAATAATTGGACCGTCAGACCACACAGTTTTAAATAATCTGCAAATAGTGAACAAAATATGGGCTCCCTCTTATGTCTTAGATGAACGATTGCATACATAATTTGTATCAATGTTGCGAGGCGCATGCTTAGAATATGAAATATAACATTAATTAATTATTTATAGACTAGACTCTCATCGCCTCTGTGTTCTAGCGGTCAGGCGTCTTACTTGACTTCTTGAGGTGCCAGGTTCGATTAAAAAAAAAGTAAAAAAAAAATTATCTTCACGCCCATATCCCAATTTTGCTAACTCCTTTTTGTATCTTCACACCTATATCCACGAAGTGGTAGGCAGAGGTACAACCAAGGCACCCACGACTAGCTGAAGACACTAAGCCCCACAATGTGATAGGTGGCAAGCCTATCGCCAACCGGGCACATTTCCAATCCCGACCAACATTTTTTTATTAGAAAATTGGAAAAATTCAATTTTCTTTGTGGTGGCCGACGCGAGATTCGAACCCGGGACCTCATGCAGTCAAGTCCAACACCCGTGCCGCTAGACCACACAGGCGATTCGATTAAAAAAAAATTGTATATTTTCAATTACTTACTAAAAATAGCGTTGCCAGGGATTGGATATGTGCCCGGTTGGCGATAGGCTTGACATCTCTCACATTATGGGACTTAGTGTCTTCGGCTAGTCGTGGGTGTCCTAATTATGCCTCGGCCTACCACTTCGGGGATATGGGCGTGAAGATACTTTTTAAAAACTAGCAAAAATTAAAAATAATCTCTAACCCCCGATTAAAAACCAACGTGTAATGTAGTTAAGAACCATTTCAATCTTTGGAACAAAAAAACCAGCATCGAAATCAGTTTAAAAGTTGTGATGCCACAAGCAGACATACACACATACACACAAAAAGTGTCGCCTTCCGTCGAGGGTTAAAAAATCACAAAAGTATATTTTGGCATTATATGGTAAACTACCTAAATGAGAAGAAAGTTATGATGATAGCTTCACATATTTACATCATCTGGGTAAACATTTTCTGGTGTCGCGCCAGTGAGAAAAATGTCATTAGGAAAGCTGCATGTCTGATGAGATTTCCATATTATGAAAATACGCCACGGATCTCGTCTAGCATATTGCATCAACAATTTAGAGTTTATATAAGTTTGTTTATTGAAATTCAAAAGAAGGATCACAAGCTTAGCAAATTAATTTTTATATAATTTAGGAATCTACGAGTACCTTGGGTAAGTATTTGTACTGACAGTTTAGTATTGAAAGATTTATTTAGTGTGACTGTAGCGTGACTATTACTGTTACGTACATAGTTCGCCGGGACGGCTAGTATTTTTCGTATTTTTAGATATATACATAGTAACTCAAGCACTTTAAAATTGAACGGAAAATATCACTTTTCCGTTGTAAAGTTTATAAATGTAGATAAGCCAATATAAATTCACTACTTACCGCTAGCACATTCATCACAAAGTAAAGCAAGCATGTGTAAACTAATTACCCCATCACACTGTGTTCCATTCATGTTGTTTTATGGATGCATTTCAGTATTTTTTAAGTAATTGCCTTTAGAAATAACTTTAGAAGGCAAAGACATTAAATATGAGAAACTATAATTTTTTGTAAAATAACCCACAAGTGTTAGTTATCCAGGGTATCAGGGTTGCCTGGAAGAGATCGCTGACTTGGCGATAAGGCCGCCTTTGTGTATGTTATATTTTAAGTTTTATTTAATGTATCTGTAATTTCTCTGTATTTGGTGCGCAATAAAGAGTTGTATTGTATCCAGGGCCTAAAAAAATTGCCTCTTTAATTGCAGTGCCTCCGAAGTTTAGGGCAGCCGGTAGACTTGCACCATTGACCTAACACCCCGGCAACACGCACCTACAACATCTGTGGTGTCTATAGGTTACGGTGTTCTTCTACTGAAAAGATGTGTGCTTTGAGGTCTATTCAAGTAAAAAGCAGCATGTCGGTTCATTATGACTAAGATCTTAGATCACAACTACATGTCTGCTATTTACTAACCCTTATTTCTATCATGAAACACGACAATGCCAAGTACTGACGTTATGCTGCAGAAATATGCAAGACAGTAAAAATCCGGGAGGCCTGCTGCTGCACACTACTAACTACCACCTAGATAAGAATGATATTATATCTTACATACATAAACTATTTTTTATAATACCAAACAAAAGTGACAATTGATCCAAAATGTTTTAAATAAAATATTTAAATATCTGTCAAACTGGTCACTGACATGCAATCAAATTTATCAATAATGTTAAGCAATGTAGCTCGCGGTCAGGATCTAGATGGGTGATGATTAAAAATTGAACATTTTGTATAATTTTATTCATGATTAATTTTATTAATATCGTGGACAAATAAACTGATTTTTACATTAGCAAACAAATATACGTGAAAATTAATTCGAAGTGTCAATAATTTTATATCAATAATAAATACTAAAAATAAGAAGGTCATCTCATTTAAGCTTAATTGCTATTTTTCAGGTACAAGTCATTATTTATTTCTAATCAACTTATCTGACCACAGGACCACTTGTGATAGAAAGCTGACTGATTTATCATCGCCGAGCAAAAACTGTTAGAATTACAGCCATGAAATTTAAGTGAGTGAGTGGGGTCGTTTTATTGAGTAGACACTCACTAAGGACGAAATTTATGAATTTCTACCCCTAAGGGGGTCAAATTCAAATATTTGTATGAAAGACCGTCATTTTATGAGTTAGAAATATGAAACTTTATTTTTGGGTTGCTTATTAAAAATGAGTAGATACGTAATTAAGTGTTTCTGGGTGTGAAATAAGGGTTGAAAATGTGTATGGAAGACCTTGTTACAGGACTATAATCAGTAAATATATTAACGGTCACGCGAGCAAAGAACCTAGTCATGTTATAAGTGACTGAATGTGTAGTCTTTTGACGACTCGCAACCATAGCATCAGTGCTCGCCACTGTTGTGGTTTGTGAAATAGGTAATATTATTCGAAAAGCATTTTGAAATTCCGCCTCCAAACCCTAGTTTGTTTTGTGTGTTTACTACAAAATATAATATTTGGGAATAAGTACATAATGTTGTATATAAGTTCTGTTTGTTTACTCTTACCAATGTTTGTTATTACTAAACAAATGAGTTTACGTTTTAGAATTGTTACTCCTGCCACTAGACTCTGATGAATGGACTTCTTCTAGACTGGATGGTTTAGGTTCGTAGCTTTCCTGTGAAGGGGTTGCTAAGCCAAGTCTACCATCTACCCTTCCTTCTGGACTGGAACATGACACTCATTCTAACGATAGGAATAATTAAGGCGATGGATCCTACCCGGACAGGTTTCAGCACTCCACTACCAGTGGTAAGAAATGCGTTTTTAAAGTTAATACATTTTAGGCGCGTTATGCAAAAAAATGATTAGAGTCAAATTTTAAGATCAGTCACTCAAAAGTTACAATATGAAGTTGCAGCGGAGAGCGACATTTTAAGATGCGCGCCCATCTTAAATACAAAAGTAACATTATGAAGTTGCCTTCCTTAGAAACAAGTTTCTACATTCACTCACGTATTCAGTTAAATACAAGTGTGAATATAAATCGTTAAAGATTTTTGTTTCATTTTTTCAAGTAGGCATACGCGGGTACATAAGTACATCCGCCCATTTTCTTAAACATAATAATCAACACATTAATTTAAAATGTACAGAGTTACTTCAGGGTAGATCGCGAAAAAAATCGTTAACCAATTGATCTGACGTGTGGTTGAACCGTATAGGCATGTGATGTAATTATAATTCGCACTTCAATTGACATCAATATTGTGATCCTTGAAGAAATGTCAAGTCCTAAAATCCGATGTTTTGAAATACGAACTTATTAGTCAACAAAATAGTTTTTCCTCGAGTTATTTCACTGTAGCTAGACCATAGCGACTTGTGATGATATCAACTTTACTAAAAAACATTAGTAGCACCATTCCATATAACACATGTTGAGTCCTAAAATTCGATGTTTTAAAATAAGAACTGACTAATTAACAAAATAGTTTTTTCTCGAGTTATTTTGGAGTTACCAAACCGTAGAGGCTTGTGATGTGTATTTACAATTCACACACCTATATAAAAAAACCATTAACACGACGTGTTGACTGCTAAAATACGTTTTAAAAAACGAACACATTAATCAACGAGCTTTAGAACGTTCAGTTTTCCCTGGAGTTTATATATTCTGTTGATTATACGGTTGGTCAATTGAATGCTATCGTTAGTTCCGCGTAGAGACCATGGGGAGGTGTAACGAGTAATGTCCAATTTACAATTCATGCGTCGGTAATGTGATTTATCCAACCCTTTGTGACTTGGAAAAACTAGTGTACTTATTCAAAAATTCTCACTATTGTCTGCAGAATGTTTATTTTCAACCAAATCCAAAAAACAGAAGTTCTTTGAAAGACTACGTGTTTTTTATGTGTATTTGTAGAGAAAACGGTACTAGATAAAATATGCCACATACATAATTTGATAAAAAAACACACGAAAAAGTATATAGTCAACTTTTATTTTATTTTAGTCTCGGTTAAAAATCAGTTTCTCTGTTTGTTACTTATTTTGCTATCTTATAACATGAAAAAACCAAGAAAGAAATACTTATTTCCTGTAGGCACGAAAGTTGGCGATAGTGCATTTTAAGTAAACACGACAGTGGCGAGAACTGACATCAAACACCATGCATAATAAGGTAAAGCTTTGGTGAATAGCGTGCCGAGTCGTTGAAAAAAATCTCCAACCAAGTCTACAATCATCGTGCTAGAGACAAACTAGCTGAATGATTAAAAAGCTTTGTGAATCGTGGTTTCAAATGAAGTGCAGGATAAAACAAGATATGGAGGGAGATATTAAACATGGTCTTCTTAAACACGGGGGTTAATATAAGCTCTTAAAACAGTATTATTTCAATAATAATAATTGTCATCAGAGAAAGGCAACCTCATAACACATTTAGCAAGATGGAAATAATACTGCTATAAGCGTTCATGGTAGTTTTTCACTGACTTTAAAACTATAAGGAAATTATGTGTTCGACTCCATTTTTTTTCTAATCTTCGCATACAAATAGATTTTCATCTTTAATTTTAAAACGATTTTATTTTTTTTTTATTTGCAGAAGAGTACGTTACTATCAATTCTAAATGTGATGGTGGAATCCAAGAGAAATACAGGAAAAAACACAATTTGTATGTACTTAAATTGCATAGTTATTGAAATCGAAGTCGGTTTTCTGCATTTTTATTGCGCCTAAATTGTGTTGTTTAGAAATCAGTATTTCCTGCTATCTTACAAAAAAGTAGAGATTTGAAGAATAAGAAATATCGAACCTCTAAAAACTTTCCATCAAGCAGATATTTCCACAAACGAATTTATGAATGAACGTCCGACAATAAAGAAATAATTCCAGAAGAGGCCGAGGCTATCACAAAAACGTGAATGAATTCATTCATCTTCGTCTTGAGAAATTACTTTTGGTATTTTTCTACGGTGTTATTGCACACAACTTTTTATTTCTGAAGATTTTTACCGATTGTGGCCAAGAATCTGTGTTTTTCGCGTATCTATGTTTGTTTTTATGGTATTTTATGTCTTTTATAGTAAATAGGCGGAAAATACTAAAATAACAGTCGGATTTAGCAGATTTTGAAAGAAAGAACGAAAGAAAGAAAACAGTAATTGACCGATTAAAACTTGCCATACATTATTACCAAAAATAACAACTAAAAATCTACTCTAACCCTAAACATAAAATAAAGGACAAAAAAGTGATAATGAAACATAAAAACAGAGCGTGGTGACATAAGTCCGCCAATCGTGAAAACTCAGTATTTTTGAGGTTTAATCTAGCTCAACACTAATTTATAGCTTTCCCTGTCTGACAAATACAACAGCAGCTAGCAACACAATTTAACTCTGGATTTGTCAAATGTGCTGTCAAGTATCAAGAAGTGTCAAGTTTCTTTTCAGTTTGGCGCAACTTTCATATCAACAAATAAAAAAAAATAACAGGCTTATTCATAAACGTTGTTTAACTTTTAATCACCAATTTAAATAATGTTTAAAATTTTTTTCATTCATAAACGCTATTTAGAGTTAATCATTTGTTTAAATATACTCTTAAATAGCTGTCACTTTAAACAACCTCGGACCCTTGTTTAAAACCTTAATCAACAAAATGGCTGACTGAATTTCAAACAGCTGATTTTATATGCAATGACAAAATGCAACAAAGAGCCATTTAATATGGCTTATTTGTGTATTCTTATGAATTTTCTATAACACACGCATTGAAATATTTTGATTTCGTTGAAGTTTGGACAAGTTTAGACGGGATATGTTGGATTTTGGAACAATATAACAACATGT
>NJDC01009692.1:27738-61294 GCA_002245475.1 Calephelis virginiensis
CGTTAACATTTTGCCTTTAGTCAAGTGTTGAAATTTGTATCAAATTTACCAAAATCGGGATTCAATTATAATTAGTCATAAGTCGTCAATAAGTCATGTCAGGGTTTTGTGTATAGCGCGAGCGGTGGCCTCATTGCGCAATCTCATAGTGAGATTTGGCGGGAACGAGGAAATACACGATGCGCTAATTTATTCATGATTATTTCATTTGTCCACTTTTACTGAACTAAATTTTACGAAATGCCACCAAAATTGACTAATTTCACTCAATACAAACACGAAATTCAATAATTATGAAATTCAATAAATTTAAACTTTGACCATCTTTTCTCTCGATGGCACCAAAAAACTTGGTGTCAAGTTAACAATACACGCTATTTTGTTTTGTTAGCTGATAATTTAGTAATACCTAGTGGTCAATTGTTATTGTATTGACACAATCTTCATTAACAATCTGATTTCAAAGTTTTAAATCCCAGCCAGCCAGACTATAGCCATTAAATTAAAAATTTTCTCCGTGTTGGTCTCAAGCCAGCTTGTCTGTAGAATAGACCATCTCTCGTCACTCTGCCTGGCAGCTCGTAAGAGGCGTGCATAGGTTGAATGGGCCATTAGAAACCAGACCACTGGTCTACTACCTGGTCTTGTTTCTGCGCATTGACTTGCTCGGATCCCTATCTTGGATACCCAAAGCCTGTACCTGTTCCTACCTCCAAATGGTCATGGTTGCTTCTTTCAACGAAAAGAACTTTTTCGCTGTATTTAATTATATGTATAATAAAACATATAATAGGTATTAATTTATTTAAAAAAAAATTAGAACTGCCAGAAAGGGTGATAAATCTGAAAAACGAATGTACGGTATACTCGTATACGTACATATTCATGTCATAAAAAGCGTATATTTTAATATTTTAGTATTAAAATTCCCTTTAATTTTAAATCGCCTCTGTGGTCTAGCGGTCCAGGTATCGGACTTGACTTCTTGAGGTCCCGGGTTGCGATTCCCGGGTTGGGCAACAAAAAAGAAAATTTGGTTTTTCCAATTTTCCAATAAATAAATGTTGCTCGTGATTGGATGTGTACCCGGTTGGCAAATTATAGGCTTCCCACCTGTCACATTATGGGACTTAGTGTCTTCGGCTAGTTGTGGGTGCTTGGTTGTGCCTCAGCCTACCTCTTCGGGATATGGGCGTGAATATACTTACTTATTTTACTCTTATTTTATTTATTTGTAGTGTATATATGTATATGTTGTATAAATACAAGAATTTTAGTGTTCCTAAAATAAATTGATAGAAAAAAAAGGTATAAAGATGTTGAAATCTCATTTTGCTTGCATTGACATTCCCGAAAGATGCTGGGCTCGGAGGGACCAAATCGAATTATTATCTCCTTTTTGTACTTAACATTCGAAACAGAAACAAGTTACATGTCTGACATGAAGCTGAGGTGAACAATACAGAAATAGATGGAGTTTTCTATGGGATCTTATGGTAAACACTACTTGGTAATATTTAGCCCAAATTAAAACGTTAACGTAAAAAAATAAAAAACGAAGAAGGCGTTACTTTGCGGAAATCCATACTTGCAATTAAATAATAAAAAAATTGCAAATTAAATAATTTTATTTGGATTTTGGATTGGAACCGCCATCTTACTTATTCCTACCACATATCAACATTGCTTGCTTTTGTCATATTCCGTGTTAAAGTAGGGTATCTAGCAGACTGGCAAACGTGGACTTAGACAAGTAACATTTATGGCTTCTTTTGGAAAAGATTGTCTGTTATCTTTCTTAGGTTTTTTTCTCTTAGGAAGGTTCATGTGAAGAGAAATATTGGTAATATGAACGAATGAACTTTTTATTGTCCACAATCAAACTTACGACAAACTAATTACAATTAAGTATTAACGAGAGCATATGATTATAGTTTTAAGTACACAAATCTATACCAGGCAACCTTTTATATTACAGAGATAATAGGAAAAATATGCTTTATTAATCCAAAATTTTTGGTTCACGGGTTGACTAGTATAACTTATAAAATGAACAAACTTCAACATAAGTTCACAAGATATACTCTGTCTACAAGCGATTCTTGTTTCTTGCCTCCAAGAGAGAAGCCTCATATAACCAACCGACAAATAGCCACACGAACACGCATACATACACCTTGAAGCTATTACTGGAGGTTACACTTCTAACAAAGAACTAATGTCATGTCCGAATATTGCTGACTCTCTCTAAAGTACCGGTCTCTTTCTCATTTTCACTTTGTTAAGTGACGTTACAATACTCTCTGAAAGAGAAGTCTTACATTAGAGGGAGTCAGCAATATTTGGAAATGACATCACTTCTTTGTTAGGAGTGTAACCTCTAAAACATCCATACGCACTGTCTTCCGGCGACAATTGAGGACCTTGCAGCAAAAGCAAATCTTGGGGCAAATCCAAGTTTCAAAACTATCAGGAATTTAAAAAAAATGTGTAATAAAATATGGCTACAATTATGTCTTAAATTTATATAGTATAGTAGTAGTATTATATATACATCAATCTAGTTGTAGCATGCTTGTTAAAGTGAAAACTTCTTTAGCGGCGTTGCGCACTTTTTTGAAATGAAAAACTTCTAAACTCGCGTCAGGACACGTGACCTGAAATTTCGTAAGACGGCGCAGGGCGCTTGCGCGAATCTTCATGTTGTCATGTTCGTGTAGCAATAGCGCAATATATAAATATTGTAATGATAGTACTTTCATGCTGATGATTAAAGCAATTCGTGCAAAATTATTTCCTAACTATTCCAAAATATCAATAATGCACAACGTTAATATTCAAGTTTTCACTTCTGCCGGTAATCCCGGAGTGCAACCTGTTTTTTATCGTTGTATTTGCCGCGTTCATGCATCAAACGATAGACCTATTTTTTTTAATTGAATGTGAAAAAACTTGTAACGGCTAAACTTGAATCTGCCTGCCTTTTGCTGCAAGGTCCTCAATTGTTTGTTACCACCTGGAGAATTTTCCTAAATTATCTACTTTGTAACATAAAAAAAACATCTCCTAATTCAATAGAAGAATGATTTGTATTCAAACCACCAACTCACATGAGACAAACATGTTTATGAATATTTGTTGGTGCGCAAAATTCAACCGAAATCAAATTGTCGTTATTCATATTTCGTATTTTCGTTCACGTTCATTGCTTTTGAATGCGGCAAATTTCCCAAACTTTGCGGGTATTTATTACGGCTGATGGGATTTCTGTCTTAATTTAAGTTGGTTTCGTGGAATTGTTTTTGGATAAAATATTCTTAGTTAAAAGCAGACGACCGATTTTATCGCGACGGCAAGGTATGCTTTTTGTAGTTAATCTAAAAAAATCTGTATTTTTAGTAAACTTAATAAACGCACTTTTGAAAAAAAATACTCGGAATTTGTTGCTATTTTTTGTAAATAAATCGCCTCTGTGGTCTAGCGGTTCAGTTGTTGGACTTGACTGCATGAGGTCCCGGGTTCGAATCCCGGGTCGGGCAACAAAAAGAAGATTGGATTTTTCCAATTTTCTAATAAAAAAAAAATGTTGCTCGGGATAGGATATGTGCCCGATTGGTGATAGGCTTGCCACCTATCACATTATGGGACTTAGTATCTTTGGCTAGTCGTGGGTACCCTAGTTGTGCCTCAGCCTACCTCTTCGGGGATATGGGCGTGAAGATACTTTGAAAAAAGGGGATACAAAATTCAAAAGCTGGAAGATATTTTTTTGGATTCCGGTCAAGATTACTACCTTCCCTACGATCACTATTCAATGTAGAAAACGTTTATATATTTGTTGAAATATCAGTAAAAATATTGCGAAAAAACTATAAGAATAGAATACTATTTGTAATACCAAAATACATAAAAAAATAAATAATATAGTATAAGTGATCGCTGTTCTAGTGATAAGGCTGCCTTCCAGCAGCAAAACAGCAAATCTCTTCCAGGTAATCTTATGTTATGGGGATTTAATCAAAGAAATGTTGCACGGTGGTGCTCTTTGTACACGAAAAAGAAATATAATGCAGAAAATACAAATTGGAATAAAATTAATTTAAAACAAATTTTAATTATGGTTTAATATTTTAAAAACTTGCTTTAATGGGATTATTAATTATTATTATTGTTATTTATTAGGGATATTTGTGCAACATTTTGACTGTACAACATACAACAAGTATTAGCAGTGAGTTTTATATGAGTGAGTATAACCATAATACGGTCAATTACAACTTGGCAGTTATTATTCTATTTGAGACGTCAATGGTTTCTTGAAGCCAGGACCTCAAAAAGTCAACTCCGATACCTAGACCGCTAGACCATAGATTGTTTACATATTTTAACTCAATCGAGTTTTGTCGGTCGTCTGTACAAATACTAACATTTATATTGCAACGTTGTTTTGCAGCGTACACCAGTATGATGTGTACTAAGCTTTCAAATTCTCCGCTTACCTATATATAATAAATAACATCGGGAAATACATTACAAATAAATAAATATTTTGTGTGTTTGCGTAACACAGTGTATCAACTGAATCAATGTAAAGTTTAATCGTTAGATTCCGGATTTTTACAAATATATTGCTTGTTCATTCAGTTTGATTGGAGCGAGTATTGTCGGTCGTCTGGACAAATATTGACGTAACCGTTGGAACGTTTCGCGCCACGTGCTACGACGATTTTGCTCTGACTGGATTTCATCTAGAGAAATATGGACTTAAAAATTAAGTTTTTAAGAAATCAAGAATTTAAAAATTCAGTCAAAACGTTTTAAGATTACAAACGTTCAACTTAGAAATCATTTGTTAAATTATTTTTCTAATATGCTTCTCATTAGTCAAGTTGGAAGTTGCATCAGCGTACTCGATTTAACAAAATTAGGCTTGAAATATTCACTATTCGTCATTCGTCATCATAGAAAGATATTGCAGGGAATTGAATAACGAGGTGTTTTCCATACTCAGATTCATTTAGTTAGATTTTTCTGGGTCAAGAAAATACACGATAAACTATTTTCATAATGACTGTTTCATTTATGCACTTTAACTGATCAAAATTTTACAAAAAGCCACCAAAATTGACTAATTTCACTCAACAAATTCAATAACTACCAAAAAACTACGGCCGTCTTTTATCTCGATGGCACCAAACTCCAACGTTATGTATTATTAGTAAGTTTTTTTTTAAATGTTATAAATCCATCCAGTTTTGTACGAGTAATATTTATTTTATTAAATAAGCAAGTTTGTAACACTATCTACCTTTCGCTTTTTATTTTTTATCGTTTTTGTTTATCTTAGGTTAGCTGTAAGATATCTAATCTAAATAGAGATAAGCTCGCCTTTTGTACAATATTTATATTTGTATTTTCTCGATGTCTATTCTCTATAACGTGTACAAAAAAGATTAAAATAAATAAATAAATCAACTCGTGTCAGTAAAAATAAGTATTGCGCTTATTCTGTGAGCCAAATAGAATCAGAAAAAGCTTTATTCACTTTGACCATACAAATGGTACTTGTGTGCGTTAGAATATATACTATCTACATTTGTAATAAGTTTTTTTGAAGATATTACAAAAATAGTGCAGGCATGGGAGAGGGTTGAATGTCACAAGGTAAGTTGGCTGTAATTCGTTAATGCGTAGACCGATTTATATTTATATACTTGATATATATTTGGTATGTTACCGATAATCCTCTAATTCTTTAAAAGGTTACAAATTTTGTCTAACTTTTATAACATGAAACCTAGATTTTGCAGAAATTATTGAATTTAAAAGTCATCTTAGATATTATCAGAGATTAGTAAATTGTCTTTGACATTATATACTACATACTTACATATCTTTATGCTAAATCCCTAGCAGGATAGAGAGAGTGTGTTCCAAGTGTCTGTTATCCAAAAAGTTGTTTAACAGTGGTAGAAGTTTATATGAGAAATCATTATTTTTCATCTTTGATTAAGAAGAAGATTTATAAAAAACCCTTTTAATTTTTCATACACGAACTGATATTAGGTATCCAAAAGAACTAAGTTCGCTGGGTCGGCTAGTTTTTAATATTTTAATGGTTTATCCAATGTTTTAGGCAAATATTGTCGATCGTCTGCACAAACACGAACGCTAATAATGTAGCATTGCAGCGCTACGTGCTACGACAATATTGTGGTGTCTTATGTCTTGAACTTTGCCATCGAGTTCATCATAAAGAGCGCGAAGTGTATTTCGTGTTAAAGTTTTACGAGGTGTAGTGATATTGTGATTTGTAGTGTGAAACTTTAATACGTCCTATGTTTCTCTAAAAGGAACGTGTATTATTAGTGACTCGTCCCGTCTTTTCATTTTAACCGATTTTGAAAAAGGAGGTTACTATGTGTTCTATATTTAATTTTTTTTCATTTATATTAATCGATTTCACTGTTATTTGTGAACAGATTAAAGAAATTTTTTTTAAATTTCTTTTTTTTAGATTCGAGGTGGTCTCATCGCAGGAAAATTCGACGAAAATACTTTTTTTTATAATACACTAGCTGTTGCCTGTGGCGTTGCGTGGATAACGGTCCCACAAAAACATTTTTTCGGGATAAAAACTATCCTACGTATTAATCCAAGTTACCATATGTGTTTGCCAAATTTCATGAAAATCTGTTCAGGAGTTTTTACGTGAAGGAGAAACAAACATACAAACTTTAACATTCATATATAATATTAGTAGGATTTGTAGAATACAACATGTAGATAAAATTGTTATCGGTATTGGTTTTGGCTTTAATTATTATGTTTATTTCATACTTCAATGGTGCCAATTGTAGCAAATCGTCTAAACTTATGTTGGGTTTATATTATCTTTCTTCATTGGAATAAAACTGAAAAAGATGGAACATTTTACATGTATCAAATTAGTCAGGAGTTAGTAACTTGTACTGCTTTTAAATATCTGTTAAATTGTTGTGTACAATTTATTCTGAAAGTGCTTAACCTTTTTTTTTCTCTTTCTATTACTTGCGTTGAAAAAAGAGAACGATAACTGCAAAACAATTTTAGTTGTTGTAGTTTAAAAATGTAAACAAACTAGTTAAGTATGATGATATTAAGGCGATTTCGTTTTTAACTTTATTTCTCAAATTCTTAATTAAATTATTATCTAAATTAAAAAAAAACGATCTTTCGTGGTCAACCCATCAAGCATGAACGGATAGACCAATTTTGCTAATTCTATTTTTGTTGTATTGGTTATTTTCAGAAGAAAGAACATATAAATAGAAAAATTGGGAAAATCGTAAGGAAAATAGAAAAAAAATAATACCTTAACTTTTCCCCTACACAAACTTTAGCAATTTCAAGCGATACGAAGTTCACCGGGTTGGCTAGGTTTATATAAGAACCGAACATTAGAACACACTGCCACTGCAACTCCGTGCAGCGATATTTCCAGGTTATATGTGTTGATATACTTAAATAGTTTTGTAACATCTCATTTACACACATATTCCGCAAATAAATAATTTTCTTTCTTTCAAAAATTTGCTTTCGTTCTATAATTCGCACTGCCCCACGTCGCTTTGTAGGGTTACTCTTGAATCTCGATATCATGCAAAATGGAAATTGGAATCGTATATCTCATTTTAGATCGTTTTAAACACAGTATTAGCGGATTATTACAATCAGTTGGAAATAAATTCAAGGAATTCGATAACATATTTAATTGTTTACTATGAAACAAACGTCAATATTTCGCCAGTATTGTGTTTAAGAGTAGCTAAAGTGACTTACCTACTCGATTCCAAAGTTTTCCAAAGTTCCAAATCGAGGTTTAATGGGCACTGGGGCGTGGGGCAATGCGAATTATAGAACGAAAGAAAATTTTCGTAGTATGCGGCGCAGTGTCATATCCACCTAAGCGCTAATTTGAAATCTTCAGCTCTGTGGTTAGGATTCCTACATCATACAATGAAAGCTTTCTTTTACTTTTGGAAAACGATTGGTTATAAGTAAAATAACAATAATTGAAATGTTCCAATACTTTACTTATTGTTACTTATTTACATATAAATTGAAAAGGCAGTTGGTGCCCCACCTAACCGCTCAGAAAGGTTCTGGATGGAGACCATTTATCCGAAAACGCAGCGTAGGACGTCCACTTACTAGATTCAGAAACGACCTGAGAAGGGTTGCAGGAATCCACTGTATGCAGAATGAGTCCGATCGGTCGTTTTGGAAAATAATTTAACCTAAATTAGACGCTAACTTAGTGTTAAATACTTAACCTGGGAACGTGAAATTGGCGTTAAGAGAAATAAAAGAAATATATGTAAAACAATCTTGTAGTAAATAGTAAATAGTGAATGATTAAGATATGTGAAATAATTGTATACATTAATACAGTGAGTACCCAGAGGAAACTCATGTTGCTATCTTGTCTTAAAATTGTCGTTTGTCTAAAGCAACTTTATCATATTTTTAAAGTTTCTCTGAGTCTGACTTTTAGTCAAAGAAGTTTGGGAAAGATTTGCAAATTTGTAACAACAAACATAATGAAGATTTCCTTTCGTAATGACGCAGCGAATGCATAACCCCTTTGTTGCAAAATTAGCAATCACCCTCTAGCCTGAGGCGGAACAGAGAATACCTCCAAGTTTTTTTCCCTAATTGACTCATAGATAAGCTTCCTGGTTCATGAAACTCCCCACTACATTAATTTAATGACCAAGGTAAAATTAGAATGTGATTTTTTCCCTTTATACCTATTTCTTTAACCTTATTTTTTTACGTGAAAACTAGTTCTTGAGCGTGACTTCATTCTCGTTTGACTTTTTCACAATTTCTAACTGCAATTTTTTTTAAATCCAAACATAATTTTTTTTACACAAAGTTGCACATTCTATTTTATCTTATTAGGAACCAAATCCTTCACCTAAGAATACTCATATAGTGATAATTATCTCTATACTATTAGGGTTTCTAGATGGTTATAAATACTGGTTGTAAGCATGGGTTTGCATCCGTCTGTACCTACCGTAGATCTATTTCCAAATTAAAATTATTGAAAAATAAAAAAAAAGTTTTCTTCAAGGTTGCCTTTGTTGAAGACATCTTTACAACCATCTAGAACGTCTTTTTCCAGCAAATTCCTGTCGGTGGTTTCAGTTTTGCGTGTTAAGGCATAAAAGCGAAATTTTCTGATAACCGACAATTTTGGTACCTATACAAATGTTTTTTTATTTTATTTTTTTTGATATAGGAAGGCAAACAAGCAGACGTGTTTCCTGATGGTAAGAAATTTACGCCGCCTAGAGACACCAAAGGTGGTAATGGTGCGTTGCCAACCTGAGGTCGGGATGTTAGGCCTCGAGCAAAAGTAAGTTTACCGGCTACCTTACCCTCATAACGTTATGGCGGCAGGAATAGGTAAGGGCGGTGGTACCAATCCGGGCGAGATGTTGCGAAACTCTACCACCTAGTCAGATGTCACGGTATTAGTGACGGTAAGCCTATGCTCACCTTTTACGAGCTGCCTGGCAAGGGGGCCCGGACCAACACGAGGAATGTTATGAATGAATGAATGAATAAACTCTTCATCATCTACAGTTACACTCAAAGATGTATAAATGTAACCAGTACTAATAAATGCGATTAACAGAAACATTTTCAGTTTGTGGTACACAAAAGGCAGTAACTCCACACGAAGCGATCTCTACTAAATAACCTTTCCATATAAAAATAATTTCCACTTTATTCCATTTCCTTCGAAAGGTAGCTCACGATTCAGGGGGAGTTATATTAATATAAAAATCGGCCAAGGGCGAGTCGGACTCGCGCACGAAGGGTTCCGTACTATCATATATCTATAAAAAAATATGTTTGTTATATGGGAGTCTTCTTTAATATTTAATATTATTTAATTATTTATATTGAAAGGTAATATACAAGTAAATATTCTTTGTAAATTTGAAGCGTCTACCTGTTACCGGTTTTAATATTGATCAAAAAAACACGTTTGTTGTATGGGGACACCCTTGATATATTTTTTTAATTTCTGGTATTTGTTGTTATAGCGGCAACGTAAATATATCATTTGTGAAAATTTCAGCTTTCTAGCGATCACTGTTTATGAGATATAGCCTGGAGACAGACAGACAGACAGCGGAGGCTTAGTAATAGGGTCCATTTTTACCCTTTGGGTACGGAACCCTAATAATATCATATAAATATGTTTTGCAGTTGGTTAAAAGTATTATAATAATCATTACCATTATAACAATGTTGAACTAGGCACGCATTGCGCGGATATTTCTCAGTTTGTCGCCTTGACCACTGAAGTTTGTTTTTTAAGTTTAGTTGTAATTCTGTTCACTATTTTTTTTTCTTTACATTACATAGACGTAGGAAATAAGACATAATATGAACAAAGAAAAATAACAATTTTTTGAGACCAACTTTTTCATTTTCCCGACGTCAAAATGAAGTTCATTTAAGGACAGAATTGTATTTCAAACTTGTTAATTCCCTGCTCCGGTTACTTAAGCAAGTCTTTCATTAGCGGCTCCCACGTGGCCTGAATTGTAAGATATCGAATTTTATAGCCCCAGAAAAATTCAAAGACAATCCCAGACACCGCCTTTCCATCTCAATTGGAAAGCTCCACCGCTGCAGTGACGGTACAAATATATTCCATTTATTTCTTCTTCGAGAGAACAACCTTAAATTTTGTATTGAAGTCTTGAGGCGATATACGAAATTGACTTGAAGACGTTGTAATATGTCAAATACATTTTTATTCTTGTTTAAGATTGGTCAGTTAGTGTACATATAGGCATACTTATAAAACAATCACGTTTAAACATATATATCGTTGGTAGAATACCTACGCCTAACTACACCGATCAACCGCGAGGCTCGGGTTCAATTCCCAACGAGGGCAGGCATTTGTGGCATTATTTATATTTATGTAAAAGAAAGTCGAGTTAGTTACATGATTTGACTGAAAATTGATTGGGTGGTGATTGATCAAAATTGATAGTGTCCGATCTTGAGGAAACTGGAAAAATCAACATTTTATTATTTCCCATACAAACTGAACGGGTGGAACGAAGTTTGCTGGAGCAGCTAGTGTGTATATATAAAAGAATGTCAAGTTAGTTACACTATTCATAACTCAAGAACGGTTAAGCCGATTTGGTTAAAATAGAACCAGGAGAAGGACCTAGGATACTTTTCAAATAAAAAAAGATGCTTTTAATAATTTAGAAACGACTAAGAAATCGACTACCATAGATAAAAAATATACATAGGAGTCAAACGTAGTTCTTTTTAAAGTACTGGAAACATAAAGCAAAACTAATAAGGAGTTAAATAAAAACAGACATAGCGAGCACTGATATTCATATTTTAAAAAGAAGGTTATATAAAACATTATTCGATTTTGTAAAAACGAAAGAACACAATAGCTTAAGAGTACAACCGAAACAGAATTATGTCTATCATTGTCCGTTTGTGGGCGAATAAAAAGAAACTAAAAAAGTGGAAGACTCAAGGTTCAGTGAACAAGTGAACCGTAGAGGCCGTGGTACAAAAAGACCCTACGTCTATCAAACTCACCGGGGAAGCGGCTGGGACAATGAAAAACACTTTCACTCTACTACGCGTGAATGCAAAATAGGGAAAGCTTTGGTACATTCCAATGCGCTCCACTTGTCACCTCAATCTGTAAATTAATTTCATAATTTATGGATATGTTAACATTGATGATATTAAACTACTACTTATAATTTATCGGTTATCTCACTTTGAAAACACCATGAGTTTAGAATCTCCGTACATAATTTGTTTTAAAAATTTCAACTGCGTAATCTACTGGTAACTAACGGCCAATATTAATTACCTATATAAGTTAAGAAATCGTGCTATTTTAGATCAGTTGCAAAGTAACCGCTGTAATTTTTTAATACTCATTAAAAATATCACAACAACAAAACTCTAGAACTCTATCTGAGAATAGGTTATTAATATTGGCCATAAGAGATCAAAATTGAGACAAAAACGCTTTAGATAGATACGTAATTTACTAGAAGTAATATATAGCAACTCTTGGTAAAGGTCCAGGTTGAAAGACCGACTAAGAAAAAAAAATGTTTAAAGCAGCCAAAGCTGGAAATACAATAAATGATTCTATGTTAGAAAAAAAATTAAAGCTCAAAAGCAATGTCTTTACTGTCTGTTTGCAGATAAAAAACAAAATAAATTGAAAAACATTTTCAAAGAATGCATTATGTTTTTAAATATTTAAATTTAAATTATAATGTTTCAGTCGCATCTTCAGGCCCATATTCCCGACAAGGTAGGCAGTGCCTTCACCAGCGCACCCACTATTAGCCGAAGACACTAGGTCCCAAAAAGTGATAGGGCTAGCTTATCGTCAAACGGGGACATATCCAATCATGGCAACTTTGATATTATTACAAAATTGCACGTTTTCTGTTTTTTGGTTGCCCGACCCGGGAGTCGAACCCGGAACCTCAATAAGTTTAATCCGACAGAAGTGATTAGAATGAGAAAATTTGTATTTAAGGAAAACTGTCTGATTCGTTTTGATTTATAATCATATTGTTACAAAAAAAGATAAGTGACAGATTTCAAAAGGAAACTATGGCTTAAACAAACCACTATAAAACAAAAGTGATAACTTTCCTCAATGCTAACTCTGGTGTAATGACAACACATTACTGAAAATAAGGAATTTTAAAGAGACTAACATGAAGTTTAAGAAAAAAGATTAGATATAAGTGTACAATGTTGTTGAATTCCCACCTAATCTTTTTACAATTAAAATAATAACTACTGAATTACTGGTAAAGCGTTATTAGCGAGGGTCGAAGGTAGTCTCAACTATTGTCCAGTATTTAACCTGAAATGGTTAGACACAGTTTTTCTTCTTTCATCAAATATGAAAACTTATTACAATTTCGAGAAAAGTACAACTAAAGATAAAGTAATAACATTTTTTTTATAATAAATATATTAACTAAATTAATTATCACCTATAAAGTAATTGTAGCTACACTGTAATACAGAATAAGTAATCGTATTAATTTATGGTTGAATATGAATTATAACGAATAATGGAACATAGTGGAACACACCAAAGCTATGCACGTTCACACTACGCCTTCGGTACAGGAGTAACTTTACGGTACAACCGCTTATTGAATAAATAACTTGGCGTTTACATGTAAAAAATATATTAAGTTATTTATTGAATAATTCAAGGAGTTCGAAGCGGCAGCGAATTACTATGCGACAAAATTTCAATATTTCTTCCGAGCAGTATGCGATAAGAATAGAGATTTCTTGAAATACATGAAACCCGTGTATACGGTATCTAAATAGGAGTCAATGTTTCACCATTAAGTAAATATCATACCAGTATCGCCAAAGTGGCAGGCAGAGGTGCAACCAGGGCTCCCACAGTCTCACAATGTTATAAATGCAAACATATCGCCAACTGAAAATTTATTTAATCCCGAGAAAGGTTATTTATTGGAAAATCTGATAATTCATCAAATAAAATTATTAAGGTGTTCCAGTTACATTTGATAGGATCATTACATCCCTTTGCCTTGCATGTATTTGCTAATAATAAATCTGAGCTAATATTCATACATACACACTCAGAAACCTAAAAATATAAGTCTTTTCTACAATGTGTTATAGACTTCATTACAATAGACTCAGTTGTTTTGACGTGAAGACGAAACATTCAAACTTACACATATTCGTAATTTTAATATTACTAGATTCCCGTGGTAACGTCCACGTATCAAATTTTGTATCCACATGTTTAATAAAAAAACATTTGTACTGTTTTACGTATCACTTTCATTATTTATATATAAGAAAATGGATCCCCACTTCGCGTGGTTATCGCGTTGCGCCTGAACGGATGAACATATTTCGCTATTTTATTTTATAAAAAAAATACCCGAAAACTCGGGAAAAATCAAGTAAAATGGGAAAAACTACCTTTTTTACGAACTGTTAGTAGTTGTTATTGTCAAGCGATCAGCCAGCTCAGCAAGTTAGCCGGATCAGCTAGTTATATTGTATAAATAGCCTACCAGTTTCTCTTTATACAACATCATAAGGGCTAAAACTTAACTTCTAAATTATACTTTGAACCGAGTTCAAAAAAACGAGGAGGTTCTCAATCCGGCCGGCTATATTTTATTTTATGCATGTACACCGATTTGTCCGAGGTTTCTGAACAGATTTACAGATTTTTTTTTGTTTAATGCAGAATAGTTTCGAATTGGTAACAATATTATTCAGGTAGACCCATTAGTTTTTATTTTATGAGCATTTTTTACCTATTTTCACCTACCCTGATCTTTATTTATATTAAATTAGATCATAGCAGCAATAAACTTAAAAATGTAAAATAAAAATAACTACGTAAATAAAAACCGTCTTCAAAACTAAAAAGTAAAAAATAATAAAGATTTAATATTAATTTTATAACACCTGTTATTTATATGTGCTATTTACTAATATGTTTGAAATCGGTGCCAAGCCAATTTAATACTTATATTATAATTATTAGTTCAAGTACTGACTAGAAAATAAAACTCTAAGAGAAAGTAATAAATTACCTTTACCAATTAAGAAATTATTAAATTACATGTACTGTTTCTCCCTTCAAAAAATGAATATTTGAAAGTTTTACCAAGCGCCAACGATGGAAAACATCTAATAAATTTTGTATTATTATGTATCAAAGTTATTTAGGTACTACGTCTAGATCTTTTCAGTGTTTGGAATCAGGATATAATTGTATCATATCACTCTCTAGCCACCGAACTATCTCTCTAGTTACCCAAAAATTATACCACAATATCGCTGCTTTACGACGTAGAAAAACATACATTTGCATTTATAATTTCAAGGGATAGTAGGATTAAGAAAAACTCTTTTTGAAGTTTTAACATTTTATTAAAAACTACTCGTTTAATAAATCAATGAAACATTCCCGTAAAAGATTTCTCTGCAATCTCTTCCTTTTATCTCGATTGATTGAAACTTGCAACTGAATTAATTATTACTTTATCAAGATCTTATTTCATCCGCCATATTAATTACTTTCAGAATTTCTGTAGTTTCCTGAATTCAATCTGTATTTAGCCCGCTACGGAAAAAGAGGGTTGTTGTAATAAGTTTGGCGTGTCTATTTCTTGTGTGTGTGTGTGTGTGCGTGTTTGTGTGTATGTGTTTGTTTGTGTGTGACACACATATCATAACTTTTGAAAAACTTTTTGGGTCTATGTCTTGTGTGTATTAATCTAAGATGGTTCTGAGCTACATTATATTAAGGTTTTGTCAAAGGTTGTTGAATTTTATTAATTTTAAATATAATATTTAATATTATTAATATTAACACTCAATATGGTGAAATGGTCTTGGCGAAATTGGTGTAAAGACAAAATAAACAAAATAAAATAAATAAATACTCAACGCACATAAATGTGGTCCTATCTCTTTCAAGTGAACACTAAAACCCAGAGTGTTTAATAGACTATTTATATATTTAGAACAAAACGGTTCAATCACTTTCTATATAACTAATGGTGTTGCTGAAATGTGACAGACAATACAAATGGGTAATAAAGCCAGTCGAAGGGTAAGGGAGCGAAGTGTTTGCTCGGCACCATCAACGTCCGATGGGATAATGGCACTTCGAGTGACACTGACACTAGAGGAGATTCACCCTGGACCAAATAATGAATTCGCTATTGTTTTGTTACAATTCAGACTAAACTGATCAAATAACCATTAGGACAATGAAGGTATATTACTACTGGAGATTGTCCTTACAAAAACCTGATGTCAACTTCAATATATTGCTGACTCTTTCTAATTTATCGACCTCTCTTTCTAAAGGTATTGTACTGTCAATTTACAAATTCAAAACGAAGTTTAGAGAAGTCAGCAATATTCATATCGATATCGGTAGGGTTACTATTGAATATCGATTATAATATATATAGAATCTTTTTTAATTTAATTTTAAATTAATAATAAAAATAGGTATCGATTATAACATATGTTCGAGAAGCAAATATTTTAAAAAGTATTTCACGTACAGATCCAGTTTTATTAGTATCTATATGGGTGCAAGATATGTTTTCTACTAGTTACTTACTTGGAAACGATACGGCTGGTTTTATGTATATTGGTAATCATGGTAACAGGTCGAAAAGTTGTTACCTTTAACAAAGGCTTGCACAATAAACCTTCTGTCTCTCTGTAAGGCAGATCTTAATAAACGAGCATTGGTGTAAATAGGTGTACTAATTAGACAACTGGTAGTAAACTGAAGTCCAGCAACTTGCAACAGGGATATACCTTACCTATACCTGTCACCATGGCACAAAGATAGTGACAGTCCGGAAGGCAGATAGCCAGTAGACTAGAAAAATGGGCCTAGTAAACTGACCAAACCTGTAACTTTTATGGTGTCTATAGCCCACGATTGTCTCATACCATCTAGAGAACCGAGTGCTTGTTATCTGTTTTATTACATAAAAAGGTAAACTTCATACCATTGGTCGACATACGCTACACTTACACTAGAACTACGTTGATAGTTAAAATACAAAACTTTGTCTTCATTCTACAAGTTTCATAAGTACATTTTATGAGATTGCAAATGTGTCTGGCAAAGGGTTTTTACGATAGTAGGTGTCTGGTAAGAAATTATTTAATTTTTAATAGATCTAAAAGAAAAGAAGAAAATTGAGATTTAAAAATCACAGTACTTTATGTTTTTATGGTGGTTTCTATAATTAACAAATTGTAGTCCTTACATTTATCTGTTACATTATTTAGAAGTAACTTGTCAATTTAAGTTCCAAATATGTTGATTGGGTGAAACAACGACGAGCGACCGCAGTTAGATTTCTAACTAGATGTGAACGATACATCGATTTTAAAAAAAAACGATATGTCGTTCATAAATATCGATATTAAAACTCATACGTCGATATTGATATGATTAATATTCGATGTTTTACGAAGCTACTTCCACTTTCAAATTTAAGAGTTATAATTATTATAGCATAATAATTTTATTATGAAATTGAAATGTAAGATAAAATGTTATTTCTTTTCACTACATAACCATAATGTAGAATCGCCATCGACAAAATCTAGATATTGCCAACATTATTGTTCTTTCTAATCACACTGCAAGAAGAATCCAGTAATCTTAATTACTTTATTACCAATACATGACGATGGGGTCGTCACATTTTCCTATATTAGATACTAAGCAAAAATAATGACGTCTTGACCGCTTGTCTCCTACGTGATTTCCATATATTATCATGTTTTTGTTGAAAAAGAAAAGAAAATAATTTTATTTGCGGAATATGAGTGTTACAAGATGTTACAAAATTATTTAAGCGTTTCTACATATTCTACCAACTTGTGGTGTGCAAATATTTTAATAGGTTTTTAATTATTTATTCACGATTTACTATCTACACACTGTTTTTTGTTTGTTTTGAGATTACATGATTATTTATTAATACACACAATTTTTAGAATGTAAAATAATGTATCCCTATCTACCGTATACTAACGTATGTTTAACTATTATATAACAATTAAGCTCAGTAAAATTGCAAAACTTCAATCGAAATATTTCATTGGCTACCACAGCATGATTTTAAAAATTATTTTTTCGAAAGATAGCAAATTGTTTACAGTTTGTCCCAGATAAATTTTATCAACATCCTACAACTAGTTTTTGAGTTGAATTTAATTATCATTGATGAGGTCATAACACAAGTAAAAAAAGTTATGCACTATTGATAATTATTTTTACTCAAAAACCACTAGTTGATTTTTTAGTAGATTAAGAGTAGAATTTTATTCAAATTCAACCCTCTAAGGAAATAAAAAAAAGTAGGGGGAAAGTTATGATCAAACAGCTAGTAATAAATATAAATATAAATTATGATATTTACAAGGATACAAAATAAAATTCTTCTAAAACTTAATTTGTAACAGCAAAATTTTCCAGAGAGTTTTCTGTTGTAAAATTATTAAATAAATCTAATTTTCCTTTAAATGCTCCTTTTACTTTGTCATAACACTGTTTGTTGCAAACACAATGTTACAAATTTCCGTTAGTTTTCAAAAGGAAATTCTTATTGGGCAACCGTAGTTTCTTAGTTATTGTTGGACAATAAAAAACAAAGAATTAGAAACATTGCAAATTATTTGAAATAATCTATAAAAAACAGGTTTTCTTTATTTTTTTTACGTCTTAAAATTGTGTTTCTTTATTTAAATATACATTTTTACGTGTTTTTATTAATATCTTCGTAGTTTTTGAACCGATTAAATATATTTTTGAGGCGCGAAATTCCAAGCTCATCCATTACTACCAAGTCTGAATGTGATAATGGAATCTTAGGCAATTCGAAAATTTTTTGTGTGCTTATACGACATCATACCCGCGTGAAAGGAACTTAAACGAATTAAAAATTTCGCCACAAGATTTAAATCCTCAGTAGCTCAAATAGTTAAAGCCTTCGCCCGCTTGAGACGAAAGGGCACAGGTTCAAATCCTAATTCAGATAATTTTCCTGCTAGTAGAAGGAAAGTTCTTAGCATACCCATACACATCTTCATGCTAAGTCTCTTGCAAGGTTGACAAAGAGTACCGACGGCCAAATGTTATGATTCCTACTACCTGGCTAGTTTCCTATACATCCATACAAACAAGTTAGTTTCGTAGACTCTTAACGCTTCGGATAACACCCTAGTGATTCTTATAGCCAGAAATTCTTATAGATATAGACATACGGGAAACTTTCAAAAACAATGTAGGAAAAATAACACTTTATTTTTTCCTTAACAAAACTCTTATTTACTGCCAATATCAGGTAGTATAAGGTTTACCGGATCGGTTACTGATATTTTAAATATAGTAAATAGCCTACTGCTTAGTATGCTTTCTGATGAACCATAAAATACATTCATTCGCCGATTTCGTATGTTTAGGCATTCGTAAGTGTACCGTATAATTTGGAAAACTACTTTAAAATAAATATTCAAATGACATTTCAAGTTTACGTCTATCTCCTTTTATTTCCCACTTTATACCGAACACCAAACTGCCTTTGTACCTTTAACGGAAATTCCAAAGGGAATCATTCAATTGGTAAGCCAAGGTAAACATTTTTCTTACCTTGATCACGAAATTTTGCGCTTTCGAATAGTCAAGTCGAAAAGTGTGTTAGACTTTATACCTACTAGGTGCCCAACTAAAATACCAAGTAAGTAATACCTACGTTCGAGCCAACGTTCGTTCATATGAAAGCGATGTCAAGGCAGTTATTATTGTTATTGCAGTATACAATTTTTTTATTGTATACAATTTTTTAAATAAAAATTAACGAATGTAAAATCACTGATCAAAGAAATATGTGAGTTTGAGTTGCTTATTTTTGTCGTGTCTAAAAATATCATCGTTAGAGTGAATTAGGGTTTTTGGCGCCATCGAGAGGAAAGATGGTCGAAGTTTTTTCATAATTATTGAATTTCGTGTTAATATTGATTGAAATTAGTCAATTTTGGTGGCATTATGTACAATTTTGTTCAGTGAAAGTGCACAAATGAAATAATCATGAAGAAATTAGCGTATCGTATATTTCCTCGTTGCCGCCAAAACTCATTACATGAGATTGTGTAAAAAGGCCACCGTTTTACCCAAGAGCCTGACATGACTTACTGACGACTTATGACTGATGACTAATTGAAATTGATATAAAATTTGATGCAAATTACTCCTTGACTAATGGCTAAATACTAACGTGAAGGCCAAAACCTAAAGAAAGAAAGAAATCATCACTCACTTTTCACGCGGGAATACGAAATTATTGTGGTTTTTGCAATAAAGATGAATATATAATTATTTCTTATTATAAAGTAGTATGAAATTATACAGTTAATTATTAAATACCAAGGGAAAACCAGAAATTGAGGCTATTATTTCTAAAGCAAATACTACCAATCGGACAAGTTTTTTTTAAATGAACTTATATTGAATAGTCTAGTTTAAATTTGTCCATCGTAGAGACACCCGAACTCACAGGCAATTATTTTGTAACGTTTCTCCTCATATCGTTGCAATATTCCGTGCATAAAATTAATAAGTTGAACTTGTCTCCTATGTGCAAGATTTAAAGTTTACTAAATTTTTTAAAGAATAAGAATCAAATGCCAAACCGAATAATATTAGAGATAAAGTACAATAGACATAACAAACGTCAAACATAATCATTTGTTTGATGAATTGCGTGAGATATTAACCGTTAGTAGTATCTTCAAGCCAATATCCCCATAGTGGTAGGCACAGGCACAATCAGGTCATCCACGACTAGCCGAGGACAATTAGTCCCACAATGTGACAGGTGGCAAGCCTATCGCCAACCGGGCAACATTATTTTTATTAGAAAATTGAAAATAGACGTCTCTAATTTTTTTGTTGCCCGACCCGGGGATCGAACCCGGGACCTCAAGAAGTCAAGTCCGACGCTAGACCGCTAGACCACAGAGTCGAATCGTTCAATTGATATTTTACTTTTAGTCGAGAGTCAGCTTTCAACTCGACAAATCTCGAGTTCGATCTCAATCGATCTCAATGCTTATTCGAGAGGCGAGTCTATAATTCGAAAGCGCAAAAACTCACGCTACTGTTTTTCTTGTGCTCCGATCGTTTCTAAAGTCACGTAGCAGCGAGTTATTTGATTTCACGTAAAAAGCGCCGAAGACATTCCCAAGCGATGAGGTAAAGTAATATCTTTTATTGAAAAGATATTATAAGTATTGAATTCTAATTAATTTTCATGAAAATGTATTTTCTTTTAACGTAAATAACAAGAAATAATTGAAAAACTGTTTAAATATAGCACCGAGTATCTTATGGTAAGCTTAAATAGCATCTTAACGCCCATATCCCCGAAGAAGTAGGCAGAGGCACAACCAGGGTACCCACGACTGGCCGAAGACACTAAGTCCCACAATGTAATAGGTGGCAAGCCTATCACCACACGGTCCCATTTCCAATCCCGAGCAACGTTTTTTTTAAATTAGAAACTGAAACGTTATACCACAGAGGAGAGTGAAATGTTAGAAGTAGAATAGAGCAGAAATTATTTTATTTCACATAGACCTTACATGAATCTAATACTATAATCTACTACTCTAATACTGGTTCGGAACGCGGCCACACACTAAGAAAATCCGATAAAAAAAAACTCACTGGTCTTGTTGTTTTTCCCTTATATCCACTACATAGTAGGAAACAAACTTGCATGCTTAAATATTTAAAACTACGCAACGGAGCTTGATGCGTTTTTTTAAATAGATAAAGTGCTTGAAGAGGAAGGTTTAAATGAGAGTTTTATACCCGTGCGAAGCCGGGGCGGGCGCTAGTTCTATATAAATTAGGTACTAATACATAATATATTATTGTAGAAATGGTGAAAAAAACTGCCGGCCGAACAGAATTTAGATAGGCTATTTCCATTATTTACTAGATATTGCCCGTAACAATGCTTGCATGGTCATTTTGATGTTTTACGGGACATCGTAAAATATCGAGATATAGGCTGACGGCCGTACCCAATCATCTATTTACGATAGATAGGTGGGTGATAGGACTACAACAGGTATAACGAGGAAACCATCGTTAACCAATAATTAATAAAAATATTCATTTATTACCTGCGGTTCAGTGTTGGACTAGACTTCATAAAGTCCCGGGTGCGATCCCTAGGTCAGGCAACAAAATATGTAACCTGTGCTCGCCTCTTACGAGCTACCTGGGATAGAGTCAAATGGTCTGTTCTACTCAACGGGCCTGACGAGAATTTACTGAAATGAACAATGCTACTAAATGAAGTATCCTCAAAAAACTATTTTTTTTTTATTCAAAATATTGTAGCCAAAGGGCTGACCTTTATAATGTCCATATATCACGTTAGGACCTTGGTGCTTTTTGTTTTAGTAAAAAAAGAATATAATAAGGCTAATAGTAGAGTAAATGACGAGTTTTCCTCATAATCATGTAAAGCATCAAGGATTTTCATACAAAAAAGGATTTCGGTTTTGCAGAGCCTATACTACAAAGTCAGCCCTGAGCAGTCTGTTGCTTGTCCTTTTGAGGTGTATGTCACCTATTTTCGTGGTCTCGGACGAATATCTCAAAAATCCAGTTTTATCAAAAAACTTATAAAAAAAGGAATTAAACAATTATTGACTTATGAAGGTTACAAACCCGTAGCCCACAACAAAGTGATAGGTAATTAAAAGTTGTTTTCATTTGTCGAATGCAAAAATTGAAAGTTTCAAGGTGAAATAGCTAAAAATCTAAGCATTGGTCGAGAAATGTTTGAAGATCTTCATTTTTTTATTTTGTAAAGCCGTTAGCATGAAAACGAGGAAAGTTAGGACGCAAATAGTATCGGTCGTTTTTTTTTATTTTGAGAAGCTTCAAGACTAAACAATAATACTCAGATAAAATAAAACACAAAAGACGCTGAGAAGTGACTACAGAAGAAGTAGCTCATAAGCGTGTCGGAAGATAATACTTTGTAAGTAAAATATTATGAAGTTAAAAATTCCTATTAAGCCAGATAGCAGTTTTACGACCGCTGAGTAATCGTTGAAACAAAAGTACTGTCCTTCGTGGCCGATGGATATCTTTGAGGATATAAAGACAACTTGATAGGTCTTCAGTTGAATTTGATCAACTAAATGAAGTATCTTCACTTAGAGTTGGAGAGAAAGACAGATTTACAACCAAGGCACCCAAAATTAGCAGAAAGTTCTAAAAATTACTTAGTCCCACATTGTAATAGCTGGCAGACCTTTCGCCAACTGAGCATTTATCCAATCCCGGGCAAGGTTGTATAAATAAAAAATTAAAAGGAAACCACATTTTTCAGGCCGACCTAGGAATCAAACAAGAATCCTCATTTATTACGCCAACACCGTATTTTTACGGTAAATAGACCACAGAGGCTAGAGAAGTCGGGAAAACGACATTGGTACATTATAATGTTACTTGGACACTATGGTCTAAGATCCGAACCTAAGTCGACATTCATCGAGCTGATAAATAATAGGATGAAATATATTTTACAGAAAAATAGTATATTAAAAATATGTTGCCTAAAAAAATCCCGGACAGCATATTTTTTTCAAGTATTTTTCTTGAACAACATTTAAGATAGAAAATGTTATCCTAACTTAATTATAAGACGTACAAAATTTACAGGAGTTTGGTTGCTTGATATTTACCTGGTTACATACATACACATATATTTTCACTCCACGTCCCTTACGAGGTAGGCAGAGATTATAAAATGCTAGGTATAAACAAATATATCGATACCAGTTAATCAAAGCCCGGTGAAGTTGTAAAAACCGCGAGTTTGCAACACATTAGTCATTCCACAAAAAAAAGATACCAGTTACTTTCACTTGATTAATGACAAATTTTTACCGAGTACAAAATAGAGGAGGTTCTTTTTTTTAATGTATGTTTATTACATGATTACTTGGCTAATAAGGAACTGGTATTGATGGTTATTTTTTCAAAATGTAAGTAGGTTATGATATCGAGATGTGGGAAACATCTTTGTTGAATGATATTGAAGAAGAAGACCTTTGAATATTCATGTATTATTAAGTTTTTTTTTTATGATAATGGAAGTCAAAGAAGGAGGCGGATTGCCTGGTGGTAAGAAGTTTACGCCGACTAGAGACACCAAAGGTGGTAATGGTGCGCTGCCAACCTGAGGCTGGGATGTTAGACCTCGAACAAAAGTAACCTAACCCTTACCGGCTACCTTACCCTCCGAACTAGAACACGTCAACGGCAAGTATTGGACGTTATGGCGGCAGGATTAGGTAAGGCGGTAGTACCAATCCGGGCGAGTCGCTGCGAAACTCTACCACATAGTAGAATGTCACGGTGTTAGTGACGGTAAGCCTATGCTCGCTTTTTATGAGCTGTCTGGCAGGAAGACAGATGGTCTATTCTGCAAAGGAGCCACGGGACCATCCCGAGGAAAATGTTTTATACATTATAGATTTCGCTAGCCGAAGATGGGGTCCTCTCATATCTAGGCCACAACAACTGTAGGTACTGCAGTGAATAATTTACCGCACTAATGATCCTGCACTATAACTGTTTACCGAGTGCAGTAGGTATTTAATGGCGAGCTTTCCACTGGATTAAACGCAGAAACTACAAAGCTATATTTATGGCTGCAGTTTATTTTAACCACGTACACAGGAATGCAGGGTTATGTTATACATGGGGCACACCAGGGCACACTAAAAGTTTTGCACTTCTAGCTACTCGGAACTATTTGAATTTCGAATGTTATATTTTTAAAACGTTACAACCTTCATAGTTATAACAAAAAAACAATTAACGGGAAATAATTTGTGAATTGCTTTTTTATAACACATCAAAGTTCTACGTACGCAACGAAAATGGAATTAAGTCGAAAAGATTTTAGACCGATGATTTTTTATTATTTAAAAAGTTCTCTTTCTCCGCAAGACTATGCCGCTCGTTTTCAAAATGCTTTTGAAAGAGAAGCACCTTGTTTGAGCACCGTGAGACGATGGTTTGCTGAATTTGAGAGAGGTCGAGTTTCTTTACATGACGAATTTCGTAAAGTGCGGCCTTCAACTGCCGTCAAAGAAAATAATGTGGTTACTGTTAAGCGGTTAATCGAAGAAAACCTCCAGATTACCTATGAGACAATTCGAGGACTATTGGGGATTGGTATGAGCTAAATTCAGAAAATTTTACACGAAGAATTGAAAGTTCGGAAACGTTGTTGTAGTTTGATCCCTTATGAACTTACAGCAGAGCAGAAGCGGGCTCGCATGGAATAGTGCTCACAGATGCTACTGAAGTACGACCACGGACATTCTAATGCTATTTATTTTATTGCCAATACTATAAATGCGAAAATCTGTCTGTTAAGCTTTCAGAATAAACCGCTGGACTGATTTTGATGAAATTTGATATACATAGTCAGATATTCAGCGACGGTATAGTAACCTTTTTCATACAATTTCATTTTGACACATTTTTTTAAAATTTATTTAATGGCAGGTCTTTTATAAAATCGGGAAGTTTATTGAAAAAGCGTATACATTGGCCCCTGAAAGAATGACTAACTCTGTAGAGACGGGACACATGCACAGCAAGATTGTTTTTATTCCTCGTATTCACGTTATGTATATCACAGTTTTTTTTTAAATTAATGTAAATTCTTCTGAATATATATTAAATTTTCATAGATGTACTAGAAGGTAACAGTAAGAACATTAATTTCTTTGAATTTTTCTCTAAGGGAAACTCTTGGACCTAAGTTATAAATTGCACGAATGGCTCTCTTTTGTAAAACAAATATAGTATTTACATCGGTAGCACTCCCCCAGAGAAGAATTCCATATGACATAATGTTATGAAAATAACTAAAATAAACAATCCTAGCGGTATCAACATCGGTTCACTGTCTCATTTTTCGCATATGCTGCTGAGCTTAGTCTTATTGCGAGCTTTTCAACGTGCAGACCCCATTGCACCTTTTTATCTATTGTGATTCCTAAAAATGTTGTGGAATCAACAAGGTCTAACTTGTTCCCATTAAGTCCGAAACCTTATCCTCCGAACCGGATTATGTCAACACCAAGCATTGACGTTGCACAGGAATAGTTAAGGTGGTGGTAACAATACGAGCGAGCATATTGGTTTATGGTCTGTAAAAACCGTAAAATGACTTGCTTCGACAAAATAACGGAAGTGTTTGATAGCCTCATAAATTGCAAGCAGCTCTCTATCATAAGGAGAGTATTTCCTTTGCGCTGAGTTTAGCTTGCGACTAAAAAATGCTAACGGTTGCCACTGATTATTCACATGTTGCTGTAGAACTCCACCGATGGTGGTGTCCGAAGCGTCGGTGACTAAACATAATTTGGCATCCATATTAGGGTGTGATAACAGAGCAGCATCGCACATACTTCGTTTACAGTCTTCAAAGGCTGACAGTGTATCACCTGTAAGTGTAACGGGGTGTGAGCCTTTTACTGAACCTACTAGCAAATTGTGAAATAGAGATTGCGATTTAGCAGCATCTTTGAGAAATCGGCGATAAAAGTTAATCATCCCTAAAAAACCTTCTTAAATATCGGACAGTATTTGGGATGGGGAACTGCTTGATTGCTTCTACTTTGCTGTCAGCTGGTTAGATTCCAGCTGAAGAAACAATACACCCGAGGAAAGATACATATAAAACATATAAAACACATTTAGATGGATTGATTACCATACCGTAGTCTTTAAGTCGAGTGAATAGCTGGCGTAGGTGATTGAAATGGCTTCTAGATCTTCACTAAATATCAAGAAATCATCTAAATAGCAATAGCAGAAACTGAGATCTCTAGTCATCTCATCGACAAATCTTTGAAATGTTTGACCCGCATTTCGAAGTCCAAAGGAATGTACGGAAATTCAAACATTCCAAAAGGTGTCGTTATGGCTGTCTTGGGTATGTCTTCTGGATTGACTAGAATTTGGTTAAAAGCTTTAATCAGGTCAATTTTGGAGAAGACACGGCAACCAGAGATGTTTTGTGTGAAGTCCTGGATGTGTCGGATGGGATATCTGTCGGGGATTGTACGGGCGTTTAACATTCTGTAATCACCGCATGGTCGCCAACCTTCATCCTTTTTAGGAACCAGGTGTAAAGGTGATGACCATGGGCTCTCTGAAGAGCGAGCAGTTCCAGCCTTAATCATTTCGTTGAACTCCCGTTTAGCAATCTGAAGTTTTTCTGGAGCTAAACGTCTTGGGGTGCAATGTACAGGTGGATCAGGGGTTGTCCGTATATAGTGTACAGTATTGTGATGTATTACTCTATGAGTTCCTGGTGGTCGAGTGATCTCAGGAAATTCTTTAAGAATTTGATAGAACTCTGATTCACCGACTACAGTCTTAACGGAAGTAACGACGTGTTTAGATGGGACGGAAGTTGCGGGGGTCGACAAAGTGGTCAAATTGTCTGTCAGACGTCTGTTACGGCAGTCAACTACTAGGCCAAAATGTGAAAGAAAGTCGGCACCGATAATTGCCTTACTTACATCGGCTACTGTAAACTGCCAAGAAAAGGCGCGACGAAGTCCAAAGTCCAGTTCAAGTTGAACAGATCCGTAAGTTGAGATCGATGATCCGTTGGCCGCAAAGAGTTCGTATCCAGTTCTTGGTCGTCTAACTTTTGAAGCCGTGCGCGGGAAGACGCAGAGGTCGCTGCCTGTGTCGACCAAGAATTGCATCTTCGTCTTTCGGTCCGTTACGAACAGGCGACCAGGAGCAGTATGGCAATCACTTCATTCGCCATTAGTGACCGCCGCTGGCTTTTCCCTGTTCGTAGTCACATGGTTTCAGACAAGTTCGAGCATTGGCTCCAAACTTATTGTGGTAGAAGCAGTTCTGGAACTTACGATAGGAAGACTGTGATCGCGTTCGGCTTCTGCTGCGTTGCCTTCCTCTGCTTCTTGATTGGGATCCACCATGACGTTGGCGCATTGTAAGTGATTGCACTTAACGGCTAAATTCCGTAACTTCTCTGGAGAGCTTATTTAGTATCGACGAAGTCGCCACTTCCGCAGATGCAACTTGGGGAGACGGTGGTAATAAATCGTGCACTTTGTCGGCTAGGTTAGCTAGTCCTTCAAGCGTGGAATCTGGCTGCGACGCAATAACCGTGTGCAATGAAGTTGGAAGACGGCTGGTCCAAATTGTGCGAATAAATTCGTCTGGTACTTCCTTGCCAGATAAATGACGTAGATGTCTAGGAAATTGGGATGGTCTTCTATCGCCCAACTCTTCGTGCATTAGTAGCTGGGTCACCTCCTTTTCACGTGAAGCTGATAATCGCTTAATAAGTTCTGTTTTTAAAGTTTCATATTTACCTGTTGTGGGAGGGTTGGTTAGTATATCTTTGACTTCAGCAGCATAACGATGCTCCAGCTGCGCGCTGACATAATAATATTTGGTGTCGTCATCTTTTATTTTAGAAATTGCGAAGCAACCTTCAATTTGTGCAAACCAGACAGCCGGTTCTTCTGGCCAAAACGGAGGAAGTCGGACACCGACCCGACAAATGTCGGATGGTGTAAATGTCTTCTCTTCATTGTTCGAGTTTTCATTCGACATTTTTTATATATTATAAGAAAAGTAGTAACTATGAGGTACCTTCTGTGTTTCGTGGTGTTGATGGTAGTCGTCACTGTAGCTCAATGCCTTGTCGGGAAGTCACCAATGTGGTCCGCCGGTGTTGTTGCTACGTGGCAGGTATACTTGATATTTAAATAACCACTTCACACGAAGACTTAATTTTATTTGTTTGTCTTTGAATTTATAAGCTTATCACATACAGCTGGTCATAGTACATACATCAGATATTAAGAGTTAACAAAATACAAGTGTATTATGACTTCTGTATTGTGGCGGACTGACTGGCGAGAGGCGGGCGGCTGAGCGAGCGGCGAGTCGAGGGCTATTGTTTAGGAGCCGGTTAGGGACTCGGTAACATTTTACTCGCACGACACGGGACGCGACCACCTTCCGACACGTCAATCGCATATCATAACAGTTATAATTATTTACATGATTTTTAAACACTAAGTAAATGAATTACAAATAAAGTTTATACATTTAAAGTTATATATATTTATTCTATACTAAATATTATTACAATGTAACTTAATTACATTAATAGGGTAAGTATATATTATGTATGTATGTATGTGTGTATGAATGTAAGTATGTATATAAGTATGTATGTATGTATGTATGTGTGTATGTACTATTAATATATTTTAGATTTTAACAATATTTCTTTAAACAATACAATATTGATTTTAAGGTTTTAAATTTTTATTGACTGTGGTTGAAGTAAGTACGCCACAGTAACAATACGAGCGAGTCGCTACGAAACTCTACCACCTAGTCAGATGTCACGGCGTTAGTGACGGTAAGCCTTTGTTTGCCTTTTACGAGGTGCCTGGTAGGAAGATAGATGGTCTGATCTGCAAAGAAGCCTGGATGTTATGGTTATTGGAAATAAAATAAATTTTCAATAATTATTTTATTCGTATTGTTGGTATGATTAGTGGTACTGAGGGCTAAAGAACTACTCTTCATTGATGGATATTAACTAACAGGCTCGCATAGGTCGGAATAGTCTTTACACCACCAAAGAGGACTAGAAATAGGCCTACGATTATTGAAATATTAAAAATATTATTATTTTTAGATTATTGAGATTTGGTAGTGCATACATGGCTACTATACTATTATATCATTATTATTATAGTAGAAATAGA
The DNA here is from genome assembly GCA_002245475.1 of Calephelis virginiensis. NCBI lineage: Eukaryota > Metazoa > Arthropoda > Insecta > Lepidoptera > Riodinidae > Calephelis > Calephelis virginiensis. The sequence continues at coordinate 57,268 of NJDC01009692.1, forward strand.
CATACGAGAAAGTGGGCCCCTTCCCTGATGGAAAGGAATCCCCTGTTCATAGACATCTGTAACAACGAGATTTAGTAGCAAGAGCTATGTAGTTCCTTAAATAATTTATTAACCCTCTTTTTAAAAACCCCTAGATCAAATTTTGGTGGAAAAACCATGTTAACCGCGAAATAAGGAGGATATTCCAAAATTTGACTGTTCATATAAAAAAGGTGCGTGAAAAGCGAATAGTAGTAAACACCTAAACACTAACGGGGTCTTTGGGAAAACATTCACCTTGCCACGTTGTGCGAATTCATAATGTTGATGGCTGCACTATATTGAATGGTATGTAGCAAGTAGTACTGCTCTACCTAAAATCCAATCCAATTGTATATTTTTTTTTATGATATTGGAAGGCAAACAAGCAGACGGATTTCCTGATGGTAAGAAATTTACGCCGCCTAGAGAGACCAAAGGTGGTCGCTGCGAAACTCTATCACCTAGTCAGATGTCACGGCGTTAATGACCTGTAAGCCTATGCTCGCCTTTGACGAGTTGCCTGGCAGGAAGGCAGATGGTCTATTCTGCAAAGGAGCCCGGACCAACACGGGGGAAAATATTTGGTAACACAATAATAACGAGTTTCTTTTGAAGTATAATATCTCAAACAACAATGAAAATCTTGTTAAAAACTTGGATGTATGGGACTGGTATGTTTATTGCGTGATAAAGTCCCAAAAGTATAATTTGAATTTCTGTTTGGCATACATAATGTCGAAGAAACAAATCTTTTGGTACTTCAACAAACTGTTCTTAACTTATCTGTAAATGATCTCAAACGTAAAAGTAGCTTGCGGAACTGCCCACAAAAACTAAGTAGCAGATGTTGTCAACAGTTTTATTTCTTTTTGCAACGAAGGAACTCTCATACTTGTCAGACGGTTTAAAATGCATCGGTTGGAACGAGTTGAAACTAAAAACTTGGTTACTAACTTCTTTAAAGTTCTTTCAAAATATATATACGAACAGTCGATAAATTTCTGCGTTGTAAGAAATCGTTTGTTACAAGTTGTTGCAATGAGTTTTTGTATAAAAATAATAAACACCAAATTGCAAATGAAACTGATAGTTTATTCGCAAATCAGTTGAATATTGCACATGAAATTAAATGTATTTAATGTATTTTAATTGCTCGGCTGGGAATCGAACCCGGTGCCTTACGTTAACTATAAGTCCTGCAAAGGACCAGTAAATCACAACGACAACAGGAATAAGATGTATGTATGAATAATTGATAGGTAGGGATAGGGTTGCCAACTTTTTTTGACCAAAAAAACGTATAAACTGGTTTGGGGAAAAAATAAAGTATTACGAAGACAAAAAAGTATTTTTCAAATATGATGTTGTTACGTACTTTTGTGTGCTTTTAGCACATGATAACAATTTTTGTGTTATCTTTAAATGTTGCAAAGCTTGATTGACAATCACCATAATTTTAACTCAAATAAATAAACAATTCATTTTTGATTAATTAATTAACACAATAAAAAATGATGCACTTTTTCTCTCTTCCCGCCACTTTGATTCATTACTAAAAAAATCTTTTAAGTGAAAGCTGAATGGCGGGAATGTAGAGTAGGTAATAAATAACTTTTTTATATTTGTCAATCTATCAGATGCATTTTTAAGTAGGTATATAGTGCCATTTTCTACTATACTTTTTTTTTTTAATTTTACGCAACGTAGTAACGTTTGAAAATAAAGTGTTTTTGCAAACTTTATTTGTATGTAAAAGTATAAAGTAAGCATCTTCACGCCCATATCCCCGAAGAGGTAGGCAGAGGCGCACAACCAGGGCACCAACGACTAGCCGAAGACACAAAGTCTCACAATGTGATAGGCGTCAACCAGGCACATATCCAATCCCAAGCAACATTTTTTTATTAGAAAATTGGAAAAACCCAATTTTCTTTCTGTTGCCCGACCCGGGGCTTGATCCCGGGACCTCATGCAGTCAAGTCCAACAATTGAACCGCTAGACCACAGAGGCGATATAAATATAATTATAATTACCGAAACTAAAGTAGGATACATTAATGTAAAGTATGGTTGGCAACCCTAGGTTGAGATGTGAAGACCATCTTTCACTAATAAAATAATCTAATTTCGATTGCTAAACTAACTTACTATTATAAAACGAGAATGTAGAGTTGAGCAACGACTTTTGGAAAGACGATAACGATGCAATTTAAGCTGATATTGATTTTATTTTGCGTGTTATTCATCCAGTTATATTAAACACTGTCGTTTTTATGATAAGAGAAGTAGATGTGGCAGTCCAACCAACCGCATGAACTGTTTGACGATACTACACCACCTACCCGACTCTACTCTAGTCGAACAACCCAGTAACCTGAATTACGACATAAATGCGCTATTTAATTTTAGTTAGGGCATAGTGACTTGTGACGTAAAAACTGCATTATTTCTTGACACGTTCAGCATAAGTACCAGATGTTGTCAACAGTTTTATAGTTCGTTCAGAAAGAACTCTCATACTTGTCAGCGAGTTTAAAACGCATCGGTTGAAGCGGGTTGAAACGAGTTGAAACTAGAAACTTGCTAACTACTTCGACGATAAAGTTCCTTCTAAAAATATTCTAACTGATCCACTTCAGTCTAGCAAATTCTATTGTCGGTATTGAAGTTGAGTGTTTTCAATTCCTCAGTATTATATAAAGCCACCTGTTCACTTGCAACTTCATCAGCGAAGAAGTACAATTTTAATTCTAACTTTCATCCTCTATTATCACTTACTACTATCCTTTACATTTTTTTATGTTATAAGACAGCAAACAAACATGTGGGTCTCCTGATTAGTGCGACGCTGTCTGTTGGCCGAGGTATTAGATCAATTATTGTGCAAGATTACCGACCACCCTACTCCGGACTTGTCTCCGGTTGTCTCTTACCATCAAAAGCACCGTGTCCTTATTCACTGACCTCTCACACAAATAAGTGGCTAAGTGCGAGTCGTACTCGCCCATAAAGAGGTCCGTAGCGGCAAGTAACATAATGTAATCTTTCTTTAACTTCATATATAGTGGTTACAGTTTACGATTTAGGACTTACTAGCTGCTGCTCACGGCGTTGCCCGTGTGGTTAAAGATCCCAAAGGAATATTTTTTAGGATAAAAACTATCCTATGTATTAATCCAAGTATGTTCAAAATTTCATTAAAATCGGTTTAGCAGTTTTTGCGTAAAGGAGTAACAAACAAACAGACAAACTTTCGCATTTATAGTATTAATAGGATTGTAAGTGGTGGATTTATGGTTAGACGAAGGTCCACTATCACACGATGCCAAACAACTGTTGGTGTGTAGTTAAATTTATTTCGCTAAGGGATTAAGAAGTATCACAGCTTGACACTCTGTTTTTCGACATTTGGGTACGGAACCCTAAAAACCATTGAGTTAAAGAAAACATCAAGATTCAGGCAGACAATTTGCCAGAAACAATAAATTTTGTGTTAGCTTTGGAAAGATATCAATTCAAGTCCCCTTTGCCGATATGATCTTACTTCGAGCACAAAATCTTTTAAAGCCACTGAATTATACAAGCCAAGAATTAGCACTCATGTTTCCAACTGTGGATAAACTGAACGTTTAAACTTCACTTACACTTCTTCATCTTATTTATTGTATTGTAAATTTAAATGTAAATTGTGTATAAGATCTTAGAGAGTATCTTCACGCCCATATCCCCGAAGAAGTAGGCAGAGGTACAAACAAGGCACCCACGACTAGCCGCAGACACTAAGTCCCACAATGTGATAGGTGGCAAGCTTATCGCCAACCGGGCACATTTCCAATCCCGACCAACATTTTTTATTAGAAAATTGGAAAAATTCAATTTTCTTTCTATTGGCCGATCCGGGATTCGAACCTGGGACCTCATGCAGTCAAGTCCAACACCCGGATCGCTAGACCACAGAGGCGATAAGATCTTACTTTCAAAAATTATATATTTTATACTTGTATAT
>NJDC01009692.1:61371-79603 GCA_002245475.1 Calephelis virginiensis
CTGTTACTACAATATGACATGGTTTTATGTAGCTTGAGTTTGAGCTGTGACAACCCTGTCATAAAAAGCTACTAGATAATCTATATCTAGTTTTCTATGCTCATGTTTATCATAAGACTATAGAAGAGTAAATTCTGTACACTGAAAATGTATTAAAGCAAGCAACTAAAAAGGGGCAGCAGAACATTTTTTAGCATTTTAAGATTTTTGTTTATATAATCACCGTTATTCAGGCCAAAACTGTTCCGTTTTATCGTTACAAAATTAAGCTGATATGTACTTTACATTTCAAGGAAGGTTATAAATCTTTTTATATCTATAGATGACTTGGATTTCTTCTCAACAGAAAATATGTTGTTTGCATAATATCAATTACATATTATGCAGTTTTTGCACTGTATATCGAAAAAAATACAAATTTCAATTCTTATAAATGCTTTTGCTTTAGTTTACTTCTTACTGAGTACTTCGAGAAGTAAACAAAAACACATGTACATTATTGAATATTGCACATATCTTGATAACAAAAAACTTGCAAACTGAAAAGAATAATCAAAATCAATTCATCCAGTAAAAAGTTCTGACATACATACATACATACACACAACACTCACGCACACGCACACGCACACGCACACGCACACGCACACACATACACACATACACACATACACACATACATACATACATACATACACACACACATACATACATACATACATACATACATACATACATACATACACACACACATACATACATACATACATACATACATACATACATGCATGCATGCATGCATACATACATACATACATACATACATGCATGCATGCATACATACATACATACATACATATCTTCACGCTTAGTCCTTTTACTAACGATCCTGGCAGACCTGACAGGCTTCCTCCACATTAATTACACTTTTCATAGAAACACGCCGGTTTCTTGTGAGTGTTGTCAGTGACTTGAGTGGTGTACCTTGGGACAACAATCCAGCGATTAGATCGTGAAATGTCAACCTGGGTCTCCCCGGGTACCTTCATTCATCTATATTCGCATTGTATATCGGCTCTGTCAATTCTTCATCTGTCATTATTTCTACATGTCCGTACCAGCGGAGCATATCCTTTCTCAGTCAGTGTCAGTGCAGTAAAACTGCAAAAAAGCGGCTCTAATTTGATATCTGAGTCGCAATTTGATCGTTCCTTTTTTAAGTAGGTAAAAATTCCGAGGTGGTCTAATATGACCCTTTTCCTTCCTTGCGACATTGTGACATGACGTCGTCGAGACACTTAAATAAGTATGCACTATTGAGTATATTCACAAACCAGTTTGTCGAATCTTGATAAAATTTATATGCAACCACCTCTGATACACCCTTTGAAAAAAGGATCATCAAAATCAGTCCATTGTTAGGTGAACAATCGCATAACATGCAAAAAACCACTTGAAATGATAATAGTCGGTTTAAAATACAGAGAACTTTCTCTTTTTGGAAGAAGAAAAACAAACGGCTAGAAACTGACCAACTCAGTTGGCTGAAGCTGTATACAAACTCATTTGTTCCTGTAATTCGAGCACGTAACAGAATATAAGCCAGTATTACCACCGAGTAAATTGTGGGAAAACAGGAGCGGTGAGGGCAATAATTTACCTCCCTGAGTGGCATTTAAAAGATTCCTTCATTTTATTCAACGTTTGAAGTTCGAGGGTTAATTTTCGCGCCTTTTTAAAGTAATAACGAAAACTTATGAAATACTTTCTTAATTCGTTGCAAAATAAACAACCGCCTTGTTCGCTGGGCGATTAGCGTACACGCCTAACTCCATTGACAAAAGAGATTCGAGTTTGATTTCCGACCGGAGCAGGCATGAGATCGTGATGTCTGTATTTCCTGGCGTGTTTTTTAAATTTGCAATGGAATAGATCTGTTTATGTATTTCTGTGTATATGTATCGTTAAGTACCACCCTGAACATAAGTAGTTTGCTTACTTTGGGGGTAAATGAATTTGTGTAATTTGTCAGAATATTAATTTATGTATTTGCTAGCTGAAACTATTTACGTTTTCATGACATAACTATGAATATCGATATTTTTTCATCTGAAACTTGTCATTGAAAAAACTAAAACAACAAGAAAAGAATTAGCAAAATTGGTCGGACGGACCAAGAATGATGCGATGGCCAAAGAAAATGGAGATTCATTTTAATATCTGTTACGTTACAAGAGACTTTGTAAATATGTTCCTACCTAACTGTAACTGTTCCTACCTAAATAATAATTAAAGCCCAAAACATTTTTATTTAAAAACGAGGCAATGTGACTCACAACGTGCAAAAGTTTTAGATGTCATGTATAGCCAAGCTTCTCGCTCTAAACTCTCTAAATCTATGTGTAAGTCAAAATATAAGGCTTGACCGCTTTGTCACTACAAGAACTATGATGTAAATGTAATATCGTAATAAAAACGTAATGGACGTTGCATATTTTTTCACCTTAAGCCCTGTGACGGTAGCAAAACGGTAAAGTCGCTTTGACTTAGATGTAAAGTTGGGAGTGAGAGCTAGTCGAGTTAGAGCTTTTAGAGCGAGAAGCTTGGCTATACATGACATATGATAACTTTTTCGTATTGCCAGTCATATAGCCTCGTCTGGGCAATATTTTTCATGAAAATGTTTTTGATGGGATTTCATTTCTTTTTGCATATTATGTAATAGTATTTTTCTCTATTTTAATTAGCTCTTATTAGAGATAACCTCACTTTGCATAAGGCGTTATTTTTCAAAACTTTGTTGTTCTTGATGTATTATGTGGGTATAATCAACAAATATATGACATGAGGCTTCTTTTTCCTAACCTATATGTGTGTGTATGTGTGAAGGTGTGTATATGCTATTCCACCCGGCAGAGTCGACAGTGGCAATTTCGTTTAGCGTAGAGGTTAAAATAAAAGGGACAAATATAGACACAAGTGAGGGCAGAAATAGTACATTAAATATCGAGGACAGGAAAATTAGATATGCCTCGAATCGCAGGTGAAGCCGAGGCCGAAAAACATGTGAACTAAGGTTTCCTCTTTTACTGCCCGGTGTCTATAATCTATTTTTCTGCTAAACGGAGCCATTAGTTACGTGATTACTCGGCCAATAATTAACAGATTTTTATGTTTCTTTTTACATGGACCTGTCATAAGTTTTTAATTTTGTGGATTTCGTCGACGATAAAGTAATCGTAGGCACATGAAAATTTGCATTAGCTAAACTTGCAAACCACTTCTCGGATTTTGATAAAATTTATTTTTAATCACGTCGTTAATTAAATTTATATTTAATTCAAAAAAGGGATCAAATCTCAACGTGTTACCGAAATCGGAGTCGGTTTTTTGCAGTTTTACTGTTAATATTGTATATTTTCCATAACGGCAGTTTTACGGACTGCCCTCACTTTAGGCTATCGTGTTTTCTTAGAACGTAACCATTACACATAACAGTAATGTTGATGGTTAAGTATGTAAACCTTTGTATGGCGCCACTTTAAGATGGCTCCATTAAAAAAAGAAAATGTCGGTAATGTACACCGACAAGTGAATATATAAAACAAAATGTATTTGTAAATGGTTGTCGCCTGTCGGTCGACTCTATTAAGTATGACGAAAATATTTTTCTGAAAAAAAATGAAATTATGACTAAGCAAATAAAAAAAAAATACGTTATAAATTAAATAATATCTTAGTGTAGGTGTATTTGCTTTTATGTTTTTCATCCTTTTCATATTATAGAATGGTACTATTATTTCCATATTATTTCATTCTAAGAGTATTTCATCAACCACAAATGCCTGCAGGTGTACTTAAAATATTTAAGTCAATAAAATTTATTAAGACCCGCGAAGAATAAAATTTAAGTTTCAATTTTCAATTTCAATTTATTTATTTGTAGAAGTAGATACAGTCATAGGTCTTGAAGATTGCATTATCAAAAAACGACTAATCCTGGCCTAGTAGCGTGGCGGCTTGATTATAAAAAAGTACATTTTAAGAAATAAAATTTGCAGTAATCAGTTTCACTATCTCACGCACGTTTGCAGGCATTTCGGGTTCAATGTACAATTAGTAATACTCTGCTACTAGTTGCCTGCCCATATTTATATTGTTAGCATAAATAAAACATAAGGAAATCATTAATTTAAATTAAATACTATTACATATTGTCAAATTTCAATTAAATCTAAATTTTACTCCCATTTTTCCCCGTCTATTCTATAGACCATCTGCCTTCCTGCCAGGTAGCTCGTTAAAAGCGAGGATAGGCTTACTGTCACCATCACCGTGACATCAGACTAGGTGGTAGAGTTTTGCAGCGACTCAGCGACGACCCGGCCTCAGGTTGGCAACGCATCATTACCACCATCCTTCTTTTCTTGCCATCAGAAAATTACCAGCTTTGGTGTCTCTAGGCGGTATAAATTATTTACCATCAGGAAATCCGTCTGCTTGTTTGCCTTCAAATATCATAAAAAAATGTTGTGGTAATCATACCACACATTAAATACAAATTCACATAGACAAATAATAAAGTAAAGTCGAGTATCTTTACGCCCACATCCCCTAAGAGGTAGGTAGAGGTATAACCAAGGCATCTACCACTAGTCGATGATACTAAGTCCCACAATGTGATAGGTGGCAAGCCTAAAGCCAATCAGATACCAACCCAATCCCGGGTAACATTATTTTAATTAAAAAATTGGAAAACACCAATTTTCTTTTTGTTGCCCGACCCAGGATTCAATACCATGGACTTCAGGTAGTCAAGTCCAACAACTGAACCGCTAATCATTAATTAATTAATCATTGCAAGGGAATACGGACATTCAGTTCTGTACTTCACAATACTGTTTTGTTTGAGTTCGAAAGTATATGTTTAGATGATGTGCCTCGCAGTGTAACATTAATTGAAAAAACATGTACATTGCTTGGCATCGATCGAAATGCATCAAGAGACAGATATAAATAATTTCAAATTACCAACAATTTTGTACAATAAATAAAGTTTTTAATAAATAATACAATAAAATGAAGATTAATAATGAAATAAAATGAAGTCAAATCTTTAAACATGAAAAATATCTGTCAAACTACTTGCAACTTGGGTGGTCAGTTGTCCCACAGGAACAGTTTTTCAAAAAAAAAAAAAATACTATCCTATGTGTCAATCCAAGCTACCCGCTGTGTGTGCCAAATATCATGAAGATTAGTTTAGCAGTTTTTGCGTGAAGGAATAACAAGCAAACTAAAAAACTTTCGTATTTATAATATTAGTAGGAATACTATAAAATATTGTGTGTAATACTATCTTTTCGAATTCAGCCTCAGTACAACCAATTACATTTATTATGGAACCACCTCGAAATCATAATCGTTTTTTTAAAGAAAGAAGCATCAAAATCAATTTGTTATTGACTGAGTAATCACGTAACAAACACACAATTTAAAAACATACCGTCGAATTGAGAGCTTCCTCATTTTTAAGTCAGTTAAAAATACACCGCACCAGTTTACAAAATCACTCTAATATCAAAAGCGTTTTGTAACTAAAATTCAGCATTTTTGTCATCACTCATTTTTTGGCGGCGTCATTATGCAAATCTCCTTAACTGACAGCTCGTCAATTTTAATAATTGAAGCGAGAATAATTAATTTATTATAATTTCAAGGTATTAGGCGGTTCAAAATTACCGTCTCTGTCATTTGCTGACATAGTTTTTCTGTTACGCTTCTGAAACGCATAAAACAATTATCAATTAATTTTTTTATGCAACGTCGTAAAAGTGAAATATTTCATTTTGCAAAGTATTAATAAATTGAGACCGAGTTGTTTTTGGATATTTGTTTTTTATGTTTTAATTTTTTTTTATATACTGAACTAGATGTTTACCCGCGACTGACAGCCTTGAATGAATTTCACACAAACTTTTATTCATGATTCTAGGCCTTTGAGGATTTTTTTTTAAAAGAGTAGCCGATGTTTGTACTCAGCAACTACTTGATAACCTTGATAACCCCTGACCCCTTTTTACGAAAATTGCGCGGACGCAACAGCAAAATTTGGTACATTTATAGTTTATGTGTAAGAGAAGTGCAGAACGCTATTTTTTTTAAAATAATAATGCTTATAAAGTGCATTAACTCAATAAATAAACCATCATCCACACTACCGTGCATTTGACACACACAAACAAATATATTGAAGATTCCAGATGGCGCACCATACAGTTTGGAAACAGTAGTGGGTCTTGAGAAATGAAGATGGCTTTCTTATCAACAAGATATTAAAATTTATTATGGTCGAATTTCGACCAACGGGCGATCACTAGTAAATCAAATTTCAAATCAAATCATTTTTTTATTCGACGTAGGTACTATATCGTACTCTTATCATCGTCACATTATGCCGACTTAGATAGAAAACAATTGCAATATACTTAATATTATACTGGTCCATTAATTAGACATAGCGAATTCGCAAATTGATAATATATGTATTAACTGTAAAGCAGAAGAATTTGTTTCTTATTGTTTTAGGACGAAGCTTAAGATCTTCACAGACTGTAAATAACATAGCCGCGGGAATTAACAAGCTATTTGACAGGACTTCAAATTTTAGTATGTTCACGCCCATATCTCCAAAGAGGTAGGCAGATACCGATTGAAGATACTTTTTCAAATTTTAAAACTTCAGCAATATTTTAATGCGACAAGAAACGATGTAATACTATTTTTTTTTTATGGTTAGGACTGACAAAACTCAATTTAACTCTGAATGAAAATATAATGTAAATTATTTTATAACTGGCATAGTAAATGGCCACGAAACAACTAACTTTAGATAAAATTGCTTTTCGCTGAGATGGCGTGCCACTTCGAGTTTGATTAACCCCCTCGAGCTAAACAAACAAACGAGGCTAGCGTACAATGCAGTTATAGAACAGGAGAGCATTGTTTGTAAACCAGCTTTATCGAGAACCAAAAAGAAATTTCTTTACTTTTTTATTCGTTACTTGTATGTACTTCTTACTAGATTATAAGCCAGTTTCGTTTAAAACTATTTTCAATTTTAAAAATATTCGTGGCAGTTATAGAAAATGCTTAGTAACAGCTAGAGCGCACTCCCAAAGAAGTCATAATAACACTAAGTCTGAATCTGATGATGTTATTATTATAATGAGCAAATCGAGTCAAAAACTTAAATTTTATACTTAAACCACATCAGATGTGGGTAGCCACATCACAGTGTAGCCTTTATTTTGCTAATTAACCAGAGTTAGCAAAATAAAGCTTATTTTACATTTGTTATAATGGATTTCTGCAAAGTAACGCCTGATTCAATAAAATATCTTAGATGACATACGAGTAAGTCGCCTTTTTGCGGTTTTACTGCGCTTTATTTTTTTTTAAATTTTTTATCTTATCGACAGTATGAATTTGATAATTATAATATAGTACTCGACAAAAAAGGTTTACCAACAGAGGACTCCCAGTCTAAGTGGAGTTAGATTTCAATTATGACCATCGTTAAAGGTATTGCTTAGGCAGCATTAAATACGTATTTACTATTCAAGGAAGGGTTGTTTCATAGAAATTTTCACATCCAAACGAGAAAGCGTCGTGAAGGAAATGTGAGTAAAAGCATTCCTCTATACAATTTTATTTAGTATCAATTATTAATGAATGACTGAATGAATGGGTAGATAAATGAATGAATGAATGAATGAATATACTTTATTATGCACCAAAATTTACAAAATAATACACACTCTTTCACTAATAATATTTAACTTAGGTTACGATAGTACATATTATTCTGTGCTTCGGTGCACAAAGGCGGTCTTATCGCTTCAGAGCGATCACTGCAAGACAACCTTAGGGTGAAGGAGACAATTTATGTAATTTAAAAGCTAAGGTAGAGCTTCATAAAACAAAAATTATGCTAATCTAATAAATATATTGTTTTATTTCATATAATACACACATGTTAAATAAAATACATTAAATATACATACAAATGATATGCACTAAATTACAAAAATACGTATTAAACATATATTATACGTATATAACCAATAAAGTAGATAATATTAAATAAATAATATATACAGAAATGGAATTTTTATTTAATCTTAATTCGAAATTCCAAAGTGAAATGTAATAATCAGATAGTCTTTGTCTTTTTACACATTTGTGTTCTTAATGTTAGACAAGCCAGGCACATTGATGAGTGTTAACATCTTGCGCAGTTCTACTCTCTTCATTTTTAATACAGATTAATAAATGAAGAAATAGGTACCGCTTTTACAGTTTAAGGCTTGTTTTGATATATTCCGAATGTAGGCATTAGAGACACCAAAGGTGGTAATGGTGCGCTGCCAACCTGAGGCCGGGATATCAGGCCTCGAGCAAAAGTAAGTTTACCGGCTACCTTACCCTCCAAACCGGAACACTTCATGACGTTATGGCGGCAGGAATAGGTAAGGCGGTGGTACCAATCCGGGCGAGTCGCTGCGAAACTCTACCACCTAGTAAAAAGTTGTTTAATTACAGCAACTTTTAAACGACCGTTTTTGTTTTCCTTATATTACGTAATCGGTACCAAATTATAATCTGTTCTACTTTCTTGTTTTCATCATAATTATTTTAATATTAGAAATATTCAATTTAGCTGAAGTAAAACGAAAAAACGCAGTGTGATCACTGCGTCGTAGACAGATTTTTTAATTTGTAACAGATATTCGGCCCTTAAACTACGGTGAGCTTTGGAATAAGCTTTGTATGGACAGTCATACTGAGGCTTAAAAGGTATAAGTTAATCCGAATATGTAAGTAGAGATTTTCCTTATTATTAGTTTATTCCTAGTATAACATTTAACAACGTGTTTGTTTGTAAGGCCGTAAATGTAGAAAAATAGTCAGATTATTTTCAGGTATATAAAAGATGCAAACGGACAAGGGGGGGATAAACTCTTGGATGTCATTTTTAATGCAAAACTTTTTTGACTAGTGTCGTTTTTTTTATTTCACCCATAAGCCTGTGTTTTTTCTTAATATCTAGACATCAGTATGATAAATTATGCTGAATGTTATTAAGATAAACACGTTTTTGTGTGTTATTTTCCTTTTTTTTCACCGAAGAAACCTCTCTTGTCTCTCCGATGTTTTCTCCTAAATGTCCGTCGAATTAAGTTTCACCAAATTACTTTTCGCTGACATCGCGTGTTTCAAGTTTGATTAACTCCCCGGGCTATATAAATGAATGAGCGCTTCTGAGAAGATATATTTTAATTAAGGCTATTTTCAAAGCCATTGTTTTGACTTATGGTAGACTTTAATTGACATCACTATTAAGAAGAATGTAGTCTATTAACCGACTATAAACATTTGAAGTTACCTATTCTGGTTCAGATTACTTTTGAAAATGTTAGGTAAGGTGACATGATTCAGAGGTGGTCCTGTATCAGTTTTATCACGATCTGAAAAGTGACTTTTAAATAATACTTGATGATGTATAAGTTATCCCCGTGTTGCTCCGGGCTCCTTCGCAGAATAGACCATCTATCTGCCTTCGTGTACTAGGCATCTCGTAAAAGTAGAGCGTAGGCTTACCGTCACTAACACCGTGACATCTGACTAGGTGGTAGATTCTCGCAGCGACTCGCCCGGGTAGGTGCCACCGCCTTACCTATTCTTGCCGCCATAATGTCAGAGATTGCCGTTAACGTGTTTTGGTTCGGAAGATAAGGTAGCTGTTAAATTTACTTTTGCTCGAGGCCTAACATCCCGACCTAATGTTGGCAACGCACCATTACCACCTTTGGTGTCTCTAAGCGGCGTAAATTTCTTACCATCAGGAAATCCGTCTGCTTCTTTGCCTTCCCAAAATCAACATCATGGATGATGTTTACACATCAAACATGTAGGATAGTGGAATGTTAATGAATATATGTGGGGCTCTCTCGGAATCATTAGCTATTTTTGGAAAAAAGAATGATCATACCACGTACGTACGACGTACTAATTAAATAATTGGTAAGCAACATAAAGGTAAGCAAGATAAGGAAATAGGGTTCAACAGCAAATAGGAAGACGGCCCCATTTTGTTAAGAAATTGATGAGCATGGTTTAATACTCGTAGCAGGCAAGCAAAGATAAAACATTTAAAAAGTTTACTTTAACTTTATTGGAATTTTAAAAGATCTATGTCTATTTTTATTACAAAAAGGAGAAAGAAATGTTGACGTGGTTTTATAAGAACATTTTCCTTTAACTATTGCAGTTTCAAACAGTTCTAATAAATAGGGTGAGATCCGATGATTTCCATACTCTACCAAAGTCCGCACCATTTCCCTGTGTTTGCTTCCAATTCAGATAGGAACTAATAAGTTACGTTATTAAGTTAGGAAATTTGGATTACCTTACAGGTTTCAATTCTGGTTGAGATGATGATGATGATGGCAATTTAACGAAGAGAAACAAAATTCAAACAAGTAAAACAATGTATTTTGAATTTAGCAGTTTGCCCTGTGCTTCGGTTAAATTTCTACAAAATTAGACTTGAGACGAAAGGTAAGGATTCAAGTCCTGTCTCGGGTAATTTTTTTTCTTTCTTTCAAATTAGTACGCATATCATGTTTAAAAATTAAAAGAACAAATCGTATTATAATTCTATAAACGTTTATACATCTTTGCCAACGATAAGTATGATTTTACACTCTGTATTGTAAGCATGTGATGAGAGTGATTGCATCATTGGTAAAAGAGCTAGCGTAACTCTACCGACCAATCGTGGTGCTCGGGTTCGATTCCTGACGGAGTAGGTAAATTGTGTGATGAATATAAATATCAGTAATTCGGGTCTTCCAGGTCTGGTTTCATTAGATTTATATTGGTATATATTTAAGTATTTCTATATATTAGTATCGCTTTCTAATACTCATAATACCGGCATATAATTTGCTAACTTTGAGATAAGGTCAATTTGCGTCATTTGTTCAGATATATTTATTTTATTAACATTGTGATTTCATAAATTATGAAAGTATGGCTGTTATAGGTTCTCGGACTGACCACAATATAAACGTTTTGACATTTCACGAAACCTTCTACCAAATTATTTGCAAATCTTCTTAGGACAAAAATAAATTTCCTGAACTGCCAACAAAAATGTAAGTAGCAGATGCTGTCAGCAGTTTTATTTCTTCCACAACTAAGCAACTCTTATACTTGTCAGACATTTTAAAATACATCGATTGAAATAACATGAAACTAGAAATGGGGCCTCGGGCTATAAGTTGTCAAAATAACAAACTTGCTCGAATTGAAACAAATTTAATTTACTTTCGAATAACGATGTAAAAATATATTTGAACTAAAGCTTTGCGAGTTGCGCTATTTTGCAATTCAAAGTTAGTGGGTTTTCAATCCCATTAATATGTCTGGGAAATAACATAGACATAGACGTTATAACCTCCAGTAATTTTCGAAACACTTTGACACGATTCCTCAAGTGTTTCTATTGTAAATACATTGACCTAAAAAATTTCAAAACTTTGGTGTTTCTTTAACAAGAAAGCAACAAGCAACGAAATAAGTAGGATAGTACCTATATTATAATATATTAACATATTTTATTTATAGATAAATATTCAAAATGTAAATAAAAAACATAAATATTTTTTTGTGTATAATCGATTAACCCCTATAAACATCGGTAAAAGAATCACTCAGCTGTACTAAAAACTTCCCAAAACATTGAAACTTCAGACACTTTTTTTAACTTAGCAAAAAGCGTTCTTTTTACCCGAATATGACGTCACACAAGAATTTTGTTTGATAGTTATAATAAAATTAGGTTTACAGATGTAGCTTTATTACAAAATTTCCTTTAAATTTGATGGATTATTCAGTAGATTTTAATAACTGAATAAGCAACTTTGTCTGCTCATAAAACAAGTCAAATCCGTTAGATTTAAAAATAAGTTCCCGCATTTCTCTTGTTGAACTGCACTTTATGCATTGGGCATTCTATATTTAATAAATTAAATATCAGCTATTTAACCTGAATCATTTATTTATAACGTTGCATGTCATATTGGTAGCACAGACTTTATAAGTTTTTGATATAAATAGCAACAGACAGGTAGCAACTCTTGGTCCTTAGTCTAAATGGGATAATGACTATGCGATACGGAGCTTGGGGGTCATAACACTCGTACATCAGAGTATTATAAGTTAAAAATGGTATAAATATGTCCTCAAAATAACAAACTTATTCCCTCGAACTGAAACAAATTTACTTTCGAAGATCGTTAAAAATATCAGAACCAAACCTTTGCGGGTTGCACTATTTTGCAATTCAAAGTTAGTGGCAAGATTTCAATCCCACTAATGTGTCTGGGAAACCTGCACAGACTTAGACGTTATCAACACTTGAGAATTTCGAAATGCTTTTGATGAGATACCTCAATGTTTATTTCTATCGTAAGTTTATATGGAGCTATTTCACAATAGGTTTTTCCAATTTTACCACTTGTTTTGACTAAAAGATAACCTAGCTTGTTGGTCCGGGCTCATTTGCAGAATAGACTTACTGCCTTCCTGCTATCTGATTAGGTAGTAGAGTTTCACAGCGACTCTCCCGAATTGGTACCACCGCCTTACCTATTCCTGCCGCCATAACGTCAGCACTTACCGATTACGTGTTCCGGTTCGGAGGATAAGGTAGCCGGTACGTTTACTTTTGCGAAAGGCCTAACATCCTGGCCTCAGGTTAGCAACACACCATTACCACCTTTGGTGTCTCTAGGCGACTTGAATTTCTTGCCATCAGGAAATCCGTTTGCTTATTTGCCTTCCATTGTTATAAAAATATATAAATAAAGCCGACTGATGTTTGCATGAAGCCAATATAATTACATTTGTTAACCATCATTCAATCTCAATTTAGTGACTGTGGTAAAACTGACAGCTTATCGTGCAATGGCCGAAATAACGGATTATATATGAGTCTGAGATAATGAAGTATACACAGTGTTAGGCGCATTGATGGACAAACGAAAATGGTGAAAAGTTGGCATCATTTGGAAAATCTTCCAGGAAAATTGGACAAAACTACAACTAATATTCCTTGATATTTGATCGCCTCTGTGGTCTAGCGGTCCGGGTGTTGGACTTGACTGCATGAGGTCCCGGGTTGGAATCCCGGGTCGGCCAACAAAAAGAAAATCACATTTTTCCAATTTTCTAATAAAAAAAAAATGTTGGTCGGGATTGGAAATGTGCCCGGTTGGCGATAGGCTTGCCGCCTATCACATTGTGGGACTTAGTGTCTTCGGCTAATCGTTGGTGCCTTGGTTATACCTCTGCCTACTCCTTCGGGGATATGGGAGAGAAGATACTTAATATTTCTTGAATATAAATATAAATATATCCCTGGACAAGTCACACCAATTGAATCTAACCCCAAGGTAAGCAAATTATATGTTGTGTTATGGGTGTTATTCAACGATACTAACACATAGAAATACTTAAATAGATACCAGAATAAATTTAATAAACACCCAGACCCAGAAATTCAGACACCCAAATGTTCATCACACAAATGGCTGCCCAAGTCGGGAATCGAACCGGAGCCTCGCGGTTGGTCGATGTAGTTAGGCGTGTACGCTAGCCACTCAACCAACCGTGTGTGTTAGGCGTGTAATAAAAACAACATTAAATACAAATAGAACATATCCTTTCCATTATTTTAAATTATTCAGTTCGAAGATCCAAGTCAAAACGCCTATTCACTGTGCTAATGATAGTGATTTATGGTTTGTTAGCATCGTTACGCCTAGTAGATTAATAGACTATCAACTAAGAGGTTGTTTACGCATGCAATTGTAGGCAGGAAACAGGGAATATCTAGCGGTAGCCTTTCTGACTACAATCTGACAAAGTTATCTTTTTTAATTTATTTTATATTAGACTTATTTAAGAAAAAAAATTTTACAAATAATTATATAAAAAAGGCTCGTCATCGTGGGCAAAGTTGAAGGAAAAATACCTAGGGGCCGATCTTATACCCGTTGTACTGACATAATTAAGGAGCATACTGGGTTGCCAGTATCGCAGGCCCTGAGAACAACCGAGAACAGAGAACGATGAAAAACGATTACCAAAATGGCGATGGAATCCTTCCAGAGTAGGCACGACCTTCAGCAATGAAGAATGCGACTAAGAAGAAGATATAAAAAAATCTCATTTGTACTCGTGGTTAGTGATGAAAATAAAAAAAAATCCTGGTTTCTGGTTTCTCTCACTTTGCCACAATCACAACAAACACGCATACCAGAGTTGGGCGTAATCAACTACTTTTGTAATCAGATTAATAATCTGATTGAAAGTAATCATGATTACATCAATCATGATCACTTTTAATCTAGATTACTTTCAATCATGATTACATTTGTAATCGTTAGTTTTGATTACAATAATCAGTAATCTGATTATGTGATTATATTATATTTTTACCCGTGTTGGTCCGGTCTCTTTTGCAGAATTGACTATCTGCCTTCCTGCCAAGCAGCTCGTAAAAGGCGAATAAAGGCTTACCGTCACTAGCACCGTGACATTTGACTAGGTGGTAGAGTCTCGCAGCGACTCGCCCGGATTGGTACCACCGCCTTACCTATTCCTGTCACCAAAATGTCAGCGCGTGCCGTTGACATGTTCCGATTTGGAGGATAAGGTAGCCGGTAAACTTCAAAAAAAGATGTTTCGCATGTATTGCATTTTGGAGCGAAGATACGGTGCGTGGGGTGCATTTTCATATGCAACCTTGACCACTTTAACGACATCCCACAGACTTACGGAAAATATGTTTGAAAAGAGGGTACTTTTGAAGTTCATATTTGCTGCTGGTAAGAAATTCACACCGCCTAAAGACACCAAAAATGGTAATGGTGCATTGCCAACGTAAGGCCGGTATGTTAGGCCTTGAGCAAAAATAAGTTCACGAGCTATCATACCTTCCGAACCGGAACTCGTCAACGGCAAGCACTGACGTTATTGCGGCAGGAATAGGTAAGGGTTGGTTTAATTCCAGCCGCTGATTTCCACCTTCGGACATCGCGTCAGAACTTAAGATATCATGCCCATCATCTCGATGCGTGGCGGTCTACAACTGTGCGATTCCAAAGACATTTTCTACCTCACACAACACCTTTGTGAAATCAGTTACCGAGGGCGGTATTCCCAAACGATTATGACTTAGGAACCTTCAAGAAAAGAGCGCACTCATTCCTAAAAGGTCGGCAACGCATCTGTGATACTCCTGGTGTTGCGGATGTCCGTGGGCGGAGGTGATCACTTCCCATCAGGTGACCCACTTGCTTGTTTGCCTCCTCTTCTATAAAAACAAAAAAAACAATCCGGGTGAGTCACTGCAAAACCCTACCACCTAGAAGGATGTTACGGTGCTAGTGACGGCAAGCCTATGCTCGCCTTTTATGAGCTGCCTGGCAGGAAGGTAGAATAGGGTCTATTCCACAAAGGAGTCTGGACTAATACACGGTGAATCTAATTTAAGCTGCAAATAGCACACAAACAAATAATTTTTTATTACTTTATTATTTATTATTTTATGCAGTAAATTAACTGCTAATTAAAAAGTGTAATTCATGAGACTGATCAAAAATAAGTATAATTATGTTATGATATAATTAATATTAATTTTATTATTCGATTTTCTAAATGCAGTTAATATGCTTTGATCAATCATTAATCACCGACACGATTACTTTCTTGATTAATTTCTGTAATCTGTAATCAAGATTGAAGACTACAAAATGTAATCGCAATCCTTAATCATTAATCTGATAACATTTTGCCCAACTCTGACACACACACACACACACACACACACACACACACACACACACACACATACACACACCCGCACACATACACACACTTTAGAAGAATGGGCATGAAGATATAAGGTATGTCTATGTATCGACGTAACAAAGGACAAAGGATAAAGGTTTAAAAAATTGATTCCTTAGTATCTCAGTTACAGGATTTGTTTCCTTAAAATCTCAGTTAGTGCATCCGTTAGAGAGAAACGAAAGGAAACATTTCAAATCCTGTCGATAATTGTTTTTTCTTTGTTTGAAATTTGTAAAGGATTTTTTTTTAGTTTTAATAAATAGTAAAGTTAAAACGGTTCTTAAGATAACAGATTCGTCTAGATTATTCGGCTTTTTAAATTAGATCATATTAACATATCAAAACGACATAAGATTCAAAGATAACCTAATTAATATTCAGCATGCATAATGGCTCAGTCTTAACCTTTTACCCAGTTATAAATTTGAATTATAATAATTTTAGTTTGACAAACCCTTTCCATCCAGTCACTACTATTTAATCAACCGCTGTGACTGAGCTCTCCTTCAACTTTGATTATATTAAGGCACTCTACCTTGAAATTTGGACAGTTAAAATATCTCAATCCATGGAGTCCTATTCGAAAAATACTTGTAGTTTCTTAAGTAGTTAGGAAGGTTTAATGCTTACTAAAAGTTTACTTTATATAATGAAACTTTAATTTTTTTTTTATGATATTGGAAAGCAAACAAACAGACGGATTTCCTGATGGAAAGAAATTCACGCCGCCTAGAGACACCAAAGGTGGTAATGGTGCATTGCCAACCTACGGCCAAGGAGCAAAGTAAGTTTATCGGCTACCCTACCCTCGAAACCGGAATACGTCATGACGTTATGGCGGCAGGAATAGGTATGTAATGGTAATATCGCCTCTGTGGTCTAGCGGATCGCCTCTGTGGTCTAGCGGTCCGGGTGTTGGACTTGACTGCATGAGGTCCCGGGTTCGAATCCCGGGTCGGCCGACACAAAGAAAATTGGATGTTTCCAATTTTCTAATGAAAAAAAAAATGTTGGTCGGGATTGGAAATGTGCCCGGTTGGCGATAGGCTTGCCACCTATCACATTGTGGGACTTAGTGTCTTCGGCTAGTCGTGGGTGCCTTGGTTGTACCTCTGCCTACCTCTTCGGGGATATGGGCGTGAATAGGTATGTCGGTGGTACCAATCCGGGTGAGTTGCTGCGAAACTCGAACACCTAGTCAAATGTCATGGTGTTAGTGATGGTAACTCTGTGTTCGCCTTTTACGAGCTGCCTAGCAGGAAGGCAGATGGTCTAATCTTCAAAGGAGCCAGGACCAACATGGGAATTTATAATTTGGTAATTATTTATAAGACTGCGAAAATGCTCTGCTCTTCTGATGGTAAGTAATAGCCATGGTTTACAAAACCGTAGATGTTACAGGTGAGTCGCTATTTTGAGGCGTAATGTTGGACCTATTCAGCAAGTCTACCGGATACCTAACCCTCCAGACCGAAACAAGACTGTACCATTATGGTGGCAGGATTAGGCGAAGCGGTGGATCTCTACCTGGACTGCACAGTACTCTTACACCAGTAGTCTTATTGGTAATGATCCATTTAACTTATGCTCGCCTTTTAAAACGCTCGTAAGATCGTAAACTGCCTGGTAGTGTCGTCGGTAGATGATATATACTACAAAGAGAACCTGTACAAACACGGAAAAAAAATCTAAAGATTACAATTTAGTATAATCATCTTTTAATATCGAGGGTATTCTGAGAGAACAGAATAAGTGCATGATTCGTCAATTATGAGAAAACAGCACTAAAGTTTTGCAAAATCATGGATTAATTATGAAACGTAGTAACAATATAATATCAAACTCTTTAATTAGTATAGTTATTCAAGATGTTCTCAATACATTTATTTTGAATAGTTGCCTATTAAAACGAAGATAACAGAGAAATTATGCACAAAGGTAATGCAGTTATTCGGTTTTACTTCAAATTCGTAAATATTCTGTAAATTCCTATAAAGGCCAAGTTTTAATACCTGACATACCAACGACTTGTTATTTGTATAATAGTGACCCAGATTAAATTAAATTAACAACAATTATATTACACGACAGGCAGGTATTTTCAAAATTGTTTAAAATTATCTGGTTTTAACTGGAAATAATTTAAAAATTACTGTGTTTGAAAAACAAATAAATGATGTATTTATTTATTTTTTTATGTTTTTTGAGAATTTATTTCGTTGCAGATTTAAGATGCAATAGATAT
>NJDC01009692.1:91002-101377 GCA_002245475.1 Calephelis virginiensis
CAGACCCGGAAATGCAGACAATTAAAAATTACTGTACTTGTAACATTCATCAGAAGTTTGATTTGTCTTGGCTTATATTTTACATAGCAGTATGGTAGAATATGTTAGTAGGAATAACATCTCGATAACATTTTTTTTTATTTCACATTAACTAAAAAACCGACATTTCTTTTTTTTATGATATTGGAAGGCAAACAAGCAGTCGGATTTCCCGACGGTATGAAATTCACGCCGCCTAGAGACACCAAAGGTGGTAATGGTGCACTGCCAACCTGAGGCTGGGATGTTAGGCCTCGAGCAAAAGTAAGTTTACTGGCTACCTTACCCTTCAAACGTCATAACGTTATGGCGGCAGGAATAGGTAAGGCGGTGGTACCAATCTGGGCGAGACGCTGCTAAACTGTACGACCTAGTCTGATGTCACAGTGTTAGTGATGATAAGCCTATGCTCGTCTTTTACGAGCTGCCCGGCAGGAAGGTAGATGCTCTATTCTGCAAAGGAGCCCGGACAAACACGGGGAACCTAAGAGGATTATTGTAGTACACAGCTTAGCCTATCGCAGAATGAGTTTTATGCTGTGTATCGTAACGTAGTACCTGATGGTACATATTAAAATAGTACGAGTAGACAGTAATCGGTAAATACCAACAAAAGCATTGCATCGTCAATACGTAGTAAAATAATAGGTAACATACATATCTTTCCGCCAAGTCCTTTACGCGGTAAGCAGAGAGTATCGAATGCAAATCCTCACGATCCTGGCAGACCTGCCTGGCGTCTTCCACATTCAGTACCCTTTTCATACAAACACACCGGTTTGAACACTCTTGACACCACCTTCGGATAACACCTGAGAAATAATCCGATGATAAAACACATACACAAACAAACACCCAACTGTGTACTTACTGTGGCCAAATCATCGCCTTCCCGGATAGGCAGACTTATGAGTTGAATCTGGCTGTATCTTAATTGTGAAATTTTAACAATTTTTATACAAACAAGAACCCGCAGCATACATCTTTCACTGATCATGCTCTGAAAGTTTAGTTACTAAGGATTAAAGTTATGTGTTTAATTTATTTCATATAACTTTAACATTTGTCAAAAAATGACGAACAAAATATTAAAAAATTAAAACACTCAAAATCGGGCGCCATCAGATAAATATAATCTCCTTCACACACAGACACACACACGGACGTAACATATGCCACATCTACATAAACACGCCAAACACCCACCTACACACAAACTATTCCACAATCTCATTTCGGCTTTGTTAAACTTGTTTGAGACAAAAACCCCTGTATTATAGATTTAAAATAAATAATAAACACAAATAGCGTATGAGGAGCTTAACATGAAAAGTAGATAATGAGTTTTGTTATTTGAATTTAAAATATTTCCTCGAGCCCGCAATTTTCCACATCGATAAATTGAAACGAAGTTAAATTTGTGCCGAATAATCACTATATCGGTTGCAACGCAGTTCACTCTTACCGCAATGTCGGATCTATTTCACCGGCTAATATCGTATTCTGTTTGTCTTTCGGAGCAATAAAATGACTTTTATGCAAATCATAGGAATTCTATACATTTTTGATGAGCCTCGAACACATTCACGGCGTTTAATTAATATATTTTTCCATCAAAACTTTATAATATTCAAATGAATAAACTTTCTCCGAGATAACAGTGTGGTTGAATTTTATCTTAGTAATTTTACTTTGTTCTGCTTAAGTTAAATACTTAACGTTATCTTATACAAAACGGGACAAGGAATTATTTTTACTTATTTCGAGTTTTATAAAGTGAATAAATTTAAATTATCTACATTTTGAAGAAAGTCATGTTTTACTAATCTTTTAGCATTTGATAGAATACGATTTCAAGAATATATTCATCATAGTCTCTATGATGAATATATTCTTGAAATCAGGTACAATATTAATGCATTGTCAAACAGAACAGTAACTTTCATTAAGCTAGTAGAAGGGAAGGGTTCAACTTTACGGTAAATACAGCAAAAGTTAGTAAACTTTTTAGAAGCCAGCATGGAATTGGCAACTATTTTTCTCTGTTGCGAATGACCGTTGATACTCGCCCGTATGTCTCAATAAATATCTCTGGACAAGTTACACATATTGAATCTAACCCCAAAGTAAGCAAATTATATGCTTGTGTTATGTCGGCGTCTATGGTTTAGTTATAGAACAAGTTTAACTTTTACCGTGGTTTCATAAAACCACACAATCCTGTTTTTTTACTAGCTTAGTACCTGGTCTTAACTCACTTGTAAGCCCTCGTCGTTTTTATCTAGTTACGTTATTCGTCTCCATACGTCAGAGGGATGGAATCAAACCTATCTTCAATCTGTGATGTCCGTTATCTTGAGTTATCTGAAGATACAGCCAGTGTTGTGTGTAGGACAAAACACTGGCCGTATCTACAGCTTTCGCGGAGGACTGCTTAGACAGTTTAATTTTTGAATCACTGGATTCTAAAATGGCGACACTTTATAAGCATCTTCCCCGTTGATATTTTATATGTCTCTTTATTTCTATGGCCTGTAAAATGATGAAGTTTAGTTGATAAAACCAGAGGACGGTGAAATAAAATCCAGTGATTAGTCCCAGTTGCTAAAATGTGATCCTCAATTGTTGACTGATTAAAACACTATATTAAACTATTCCTAATAATTAGTAATATATTTTTTAATCGGATTACAATAAACCATGAGACCAATAGAAAAGGTCGTAAATAATAATTCATATAAAAGTAATAGAACTGACGTACAAAAGAATTACTTCCTAGCAAAACAAAAGTTGAGGTATACACACACATATATACAATTCTGAAGGCCACAGCGTACATACAAAACCTAAACTTAAGAAATTATCAACTGGTTAATATTACAACAAGAATAAAATAACGACGTCAAAATATAAATGGTAATCAACTTGAATTCATTTTTCAGGTAATTTTATTTCTTCAGCATTACTGTTTTTAATCATCCTTCTTTTTAATTGAATGGCATTTAAGTAGACAAATTTCCTGATACTAAGAAATATACGACACATTTTAGATATCCTACCAGAATATCAGCCTGCCAATCCAGTACCAACAGGGGTATTTCCAAATGGATAGTAATACAACGGATAGCGTTATGAAAATTCAATCGATGAAACTAAACATTCCAGGAAGGTCACCAAGACATACGTTCTACTCCTTGTGTTACGGAAGTCTGTCAAGCATCAGCGGCGGTGATAACTTAACATCAGTAAATGACGTTCCCGTTTACCTTCTCTGGGGTAAAAAAATATGTGAATACTTTAAAAGAACTGTGTATTATAGCATTAAAAAGTTAAATCGTGCCTTGAATACCACCGATTTTTTACACAAATACTTCGCTCTGAAATATCGTTTTAAACGATTTATTTACATAATAGAGAAACCAGACCCCATATATTTTCATTATGCTAACTAATTGAAGAACAGAAGAGAAATACACGATTTTTAAACATCAACGGAAAAAGTTATAAGCTATCTGTGTGTATAACTGTTTGTATCGTCAAAATTCCTAAAAGAATTGATTGATTTAGATGCGGATTTTTTTGTTTAAAAGCTGATGTGATGAAGACAGTTCTTAACTATATTACGGATAGGGTTGGTTAGATTAGTAAAATATTGTGCAACAGCTCGCTCTAATAGATACCACCGCCATAATAATTCCTGCTGTTATAATGTCAGAGTACGACATTGTCGTTTTTCGTGCTAAAGGATAAGTAGACTTGTTCATGACCTCTTAAATTGCGGACGTGAAGCATCGACAAACCTGTAACATATATGGTTATGGTGCTTCTATAAGTATATTTATATTCGCCTATACAAAGGTTATTTCTTACCATAATAAGAGTCACCTGCTTGTTCACTGTCATATATTATATGCAATAAATAAAAAAAAATCCGGAATAAGTTACTAAAACTCTTTTGAACCATAAAGCTGTTTTTTTTGTTTCTTATATCCTATATTTCTTACGCCGTATTAAAAAATACTTGACTTGTTTCACTAATTTTCAATTGAATTTTAATATTCCAATTTTATTTTAAGCTAATCATTTGCCAAGTAAGAGCGTACATAACTTCGATTTAAGAAAAGGCATCTATTGTAAACATAAATAAATTAAAATACTTAAAGGCGCGCTTTAATAAAATACTTAAATATGTAATCATATTGTTCTAATCTCAACAAGTTTTATTTTTATGCGGTACCCATGTTAATATGTATTATAAACAGAATTTTCAAACCAAACTTTTCTCTTCTTATCGCGTGAACAAAATATGGAAATGGGATATTAAAAAGGAAAATTAGTTGTCCAGCGTATCTGCGAGAGAAAAGATGTGAAAATCGTATTTTAAATTTCTATTTAATGTTTTGAAAATTCTCTTTTAAATATTTTTTCCGACATTGAAAGACAAATGAGAAAATGGATTTCCTTATAAAAAAATCCATTTATAGATACCAGAGGCAGAGGTGATAAACTATATCTTTGTATACATAAAATAAAACTGTAGCTATATCACTACATAGTATAAAACAAAGTCCTTTCCCCTGTCCCTATGTCCCTTTGTATGCTTATTACCTTTTCATTAATATATATTCTATATTTACATATATATTGTATGTTTGTCACTTTTAAAACTACACTACGAATTTTGATGTGGTTTTATGTAGTAGATAAAGTAATTTAAGAGGAAGGTTTAAATATGTATATTGTATACCCGTGCGGAGCCGGGGCGGGCCGCTAGTTGTTCATAATGGAAAACTACAGTAAGAGTAAAGTTAGATTGATATCAGTCTGTATTACAGTGTACAAGACTATAATACGAAGTTAAACCTTGGAGTACTTTAGTCTATGCTTATTAAGACGGTAGAATAGTGAATTTTGTGCCTTGAAGAAATTAAAAAAATGTATGTGCAGGCGGCATAATGAATAGCAAAACGTATTTTTGGTATTTTCCGGATTCTGGTAAGTCTGTCTGTCTGCCTGTAGGTCGGTTTCACGACCGCGAATCACGCCGGATCTATAGAGCCGATAATAACGAAATGACAGGTAGGTATTCCATGTCCTAATGAAGTTTATAGGCTATTTTTTACCCTTTTACTAAAGTGGTTGATGTGGGAGAAGAGCGTAAAAGTTTAAACGTTAGTTGGACTGCACTGCATTAAAGCATGTTCCGATTTTTTAAATCATTTTTTGGTTTGTAATATATGCTTCACAAATTATCCCATATTATTACCCAAGTCATAAACTTAGTAAATATACTCAGAATAAACGGACCAAATAACATGAAATCTGGAATATAGAGAAACATTTGAATGAACAGGTCAGTGGTGTTTGGACTTTGTAATAAATTACAACCATAACAGTATTATGAATGCAAAACTTTGTCTGTCCACTACGATTAATGCCAATTTACTAAATTAAATCGGATAACGTTTGTCAAAGACAGTTGCAAACGAAGTGGCAGCAGGTATAGCGCTTCATAATTTTTTGGGCAAGCGTTTAGAAATTTATATTCAACTCTTTTCTTACAAACATGCTAATTTCGGAGACTCCAAATGAAAGCAATGCGAGAGCGAGTGTCATTAGCACGTCATCCGCTTGAGACAAGCATTTAGGAAATTTCATGCACCGTAAAACGATGTTATAAGTATTTAATGGAGGGTTTTTTCAATTCAACGTTTAATGTTAAATTTAAAAAATGTACTTTTGGCTACCAATTGTAAGTACCTAATTATTTAATTTGCTGTTAGAGAAAACATTAGTATAGCCTAAACGACTTTTTTTCAGAAAAGCCTTAACACTTATATATAAACTTAATACAATTAAAGTATCTTGGCTGACGGTTAGTTAGTTTTGCCGTGTCTTCTTCTGACTTGCTAGGATTGGAGAGGGTTATAGGTTACGGTGGATAGGGTTTAACTTAATTGCACTTTAAAATCATATTTTGTAATAAATATTAATAATAATGAATAATATTTGTGATAAATAATAATAATAATAATGAATAATATTAATAAATAATAATAATAATAATAATATGAACATAATGAAGCTTGTAATTAATGTAAATATGTAATTTGATTCGATTAAAAACAACACATTTAATAAACATAAATAATTAGTTTTTAACAACCATTTAAATTTGGTGGCGCACTAAAATATGTTATCATACGTTAGCATGTTTCAGTGTTTTAGCAAAAGCTTTAACACATATATTTAGTTTAAATTCTATTTCATTTCATTAAAAATTTTAGTAATTGCTAGTTTATATTTCTGTTCTTCCTGATTCATTCTTAACAACAAATCAAACAACGATACGAGTGCCACTACCAGTTTTGAATATAAGTCCCTAGGACGACCACCGAGTGTAGTTGTCAAAAGCAAGGTACATACATGAGATTGTGTACCAGTCTATATTTGATGTATATAGGGTCCTTTCTAAAAGATGTTCACATGAAAGCGTTCAGTAGGTACACATCTAATAAAATATATCCGTGTGATAAATAACGTGATTAAAATGACTTTTGTTTCTTTCCCATAGAACTTACTGCATTAAAAACTGAAAACATAACTCATCTATTGGACTTCAAATAAAACAGAATAGAAAAATTTGTGGGAAACAAATAAATACTAATTAATTGATAACAAGCAAGGCGACTTTCAATGATTTTACTAGATGAACGATAGGTAGAAATTATTCTTGCGCTAAATCAAATGAAAAATCGACATTTTAATCTCGTTATTTTTCACATACATATCTTTTATTACACATAATAAATACACTCTAAAAACTTGAACACCCATTTTGGAAATTATATAACGATAAGATAAGACAATATGGAAAGTACATAATGGTGGTGATTCTACTGAGCACCAACCAAACTTATTTTAAGTGAACGATGTCTTTTTCCTATGAAACATAGATGATCAGACATGTCAACTTGTGTTCTTATGTAACTTCTATTTGCAATGTAATTTGTTGATGTTTTATTGTTTTATGTAAGATATACTAGTTGTTATAAAACTGTGTTTATGTTTTGTATCTCACAATATTTTGTAAGTAAATATCATTTATGTCGTAAATGGGCTACAAGTGATGAAGAAAAAGCCAACAGGTTTGCTAATCATCTGGAACATATATTCAAACCAATAGAGGGTGATGAAAACTCTTCCGAGGACATTAGGGAAACATCTGATTATGATATAAAACTAACTTCACCAACAGTAATCTACAGAGATAAAAAAA
This sequence comes from Calephelis virginiensis, assembly GCA_002245475.1. NCBI lineage: Eukaryota > Metazoa > Arthropoda > Insecta > Lepidoptera > Riodinidae > Calephelis > Calephelis virginiensis. The sequence continues at coordinate 98,321 of NJDC01009692.1, forward strand.
TAAAATCAGTTCAAAAAAGTCTCCGGGCTATGATTTAATAACAGGTTTAATACTAAAAAACCTACCTAAAAAAGGAATCTTACTAACGCAGCATTCAGATTCAAATATGTACCTAGATTGTAGAAGGTAGCAGAAGTCATTATGATTTCTAAGCCTGGCAAACCTCCTCAAGATTTTACATCTTATAGACCCATCTCATTGCTACCAGTGATTTCTAAGTTATTTGAAAAGATTCTTATCAAAAGGCTGATAGCCATTTTAGATGAAAAAAAATTTCCCAGATCATCAATTTGGTTTCAGGGAGCAACATTCTACCATCGATCAAGTACACAGAATTACAAATATTATTGAAAAGTCGTTAGAAGAAAAAAAAGTTTGTTCAACAGTTTTCTTGGATGTCGCGCAAGCATTTAATAAAGTTTGGCATGAAGGCTTAATTTACAAGCTAAAACGTATGCTTCCTATACAATTCGCAAACATTTTGCAGTCGCATATTGAAGAAAAAACATTTAGAGTAAGGCATGGAGAAGCCTACTCGGGACTTAAGGAAATTAAAGCTGGAGTGCCTCAAGGAAGTGTGCTCGGACCGATCTTGTTTCTACTTTATACTTGTGATATGCCGGAAATAGAAAATAGCACTATTGCAACTTTTGCTGACGACACGGCTATTATTACGGTGGGGAAGTACGCAAGAAAAAGCAAAAAAAAAGATCAAACTGCTGTATCTAAAGTCCTGCTATGGATAAAAAAGTGGCAGATCAAACTGAATGAAGCCAAGTCCACACATATTAATTTTACTAACAAAAAGTTAAAGACATACCAATTTACATCAATGAGAAAATAGTGCCATACTCCACAGCTAAATACCTGGGTATGACACTCGATACAAAGTCACGCTAGAAAGCTCATGTAAAAAAGAAACGAGAAGAGTTAGGCCTACGTTGTAGAAATATGTGTTGGCTTATTGGCAGACATTTGAAACTAACAATCCAAAACAAAGTATTAATATATAAACAAGTGCTAAGACCGATATCGACTTATGATATGCAGTTATGGGGATGTACCAAAAAGACCAATATACTGTGTATACAAAAGTTTCAAAACAAAGTGCTTAGAGATATTGCAAATGCACCCTGGTACATAAGAAATGATGGCCTCCAACGGGATCTCAAAGTAGAGTTTGTCAGTGGCGTTAAAAAAAAGTGCAGAAGCTCATCAACATAAACTTCACCATCATGTGAACATCGAGGCAATCCAGCTCCTCGATATCACAAGTACAACGAGAAGGCTGAAAAGGACAAAGCCATATGAACTAGTGTAGTGTAGTGTAGATTCACAAAGTGCTAGTGCCAAAATCAAGTGACAGTGTTTTAAGTTCAAGATACCAATGGAACTTAAGTTAAGAGACACTAAGTAAAAGTTGATGGGCTTATACTTAGAGATTGTAGCTTAGAAGATGAAAAGTTAGAATTACTCATTAGTCTATAGACTAGATTGTAATGTCGAAGAAGATGCTCAGTAGAGCTTCTTATAGAAAAAAAAAATTAAATATCATAATTAATTTAAAAACGGCAAGTTCACTGAGTAACTTTCGTCGGATTTTTTAAGTGTGTGGCCAATCTCCGATCCGACAGTAGTTTATAAAAATGTCGACGCGCACAAGTACCATTTTCATGTTCAAAGTAAATAAAGATGTTCTGATTCTGATTGAAAATAGCAATAATTTAAATTAGATACCACGATTTCAAACAAAAAAATGCTCAAAGCTTAAGCTTGCCTTTTCTAAAATATGTCAAATTAACATAGGGTACAAATTAGTATTAATAAATAGAGTTGTTTTACTTTTAAAGAAGAAAATAGTCTGAAAAGAGGTTTAGAGATATACCATGTCATAAAACGCTTGCATAAGATAAGGTACTAGATTTTAGACCTACATGCAATTTTAAAATAAAAAACTATGTAAAGGTAAACTATGTAAAAGTAAACTATGTACTTTTGTCACTAGTTTATACCTTGACATAGTTTTCATATTTTTGTACAGCTTGGATGGTCAATATAAAATAAAAGATTTTCTATTTTTATCCTTTCTATAAATAGATTGATTAAAATTTGTTGAGATTATCAATAAGTTCTTTAATGTAAAGTAACATGTTTTGACGAAAATAAATATTAGGTTCAAAGTTCAATAAATTTTCCCCGTATTGTTCCGGGTCTCCTGTTGAGAATAGACTGTCTGCCTTCTTGCCAGGCAGCTCGTTCTGCAAGCGAAGGTTAAATGTGTGACCATTAAGACCACTGGTATTCTAATTTTTAAATGAAGAAACACTTATAATTTATTATTTTATTAAATAGCCTACCGGTTTCGCTTATCACAGCATCATCAGAAGTCTAGAACTTAAACTAGTTTCTTCATTTAAAAACTTTAATATTTGGAAGTTTCACCAAGCGCCGACGATGGAAAATATCAAATATAAGACCATTGGTAGTAGTGTACCGTGCTGCAACTCGTTCGGTTAGGGATCAACCGCCTTACCTATTCCTGACGCCACAGTGCCATGTTCCGGTTTGGAGAAGAACCTTCCTCTCTAAACCGGAACATGGCACTGTAGCAGGTAAATTTGCACAATAAGCACAAGACAGCGACGTGCCTTAACACCTATGGTGTCTGTGGGCCCCGGGTATCTCTTACCATCAGAAGCGTGGTGTACTTGTTATCTATCTAAAAAACAGCTGAAACTACTGGACAATCGAGCTGAAGTAAGGCAAACAGATAGTTATAATAACGTAAGTATTGCTTGACAAACACTTAAAAATAATAATTAAAGGCTATCCCTTTATAAATTTTAAAGGTTATATGAATGATCGAAAGAAATTCATATGTGACTATTAAGAATTCAAATTGTTTAATTCTTAATACACGTTTATTATGTTTTTTATTTGAGTGCGTATTTCAATTGAGATTTTTTAAAAGAAAAAAAAGTGAATTATCTCGAAAGTTATCGCTATACTTTAAGGACAGACTTCACGTTCCTAAGTTAAATTTGTTGATTGAGATCA
>NJDC01009692.1:102564-127375 GCA_002245475.1 Calephelis virginiensis
TAAATACCTATTCCTGACGCCACAGTGCCATGTTTCGGTTTGGAGAAGAACCTTCCTCTCTAAACCGGAACATGGCACTGTAGCCGGTAAATTTGCACAATAAGCACAAGACAGCGACGTGCCTTAACACCTATGGTGTCTGTGGGCCCCGGGTATCTCTTACCATCAGAAGCGTGGTGTACTTGTTATCTATCTAAAAAACAGCTGAAACTACTGGACAATCGAGCTGAAGTAAGGCAAACAGATAGTTATAATAACGTAAGTATTTATTTTTATTTTAGCACTTGCCCTGTGCTTGGGATAAATTTTCTATAAATTTTAAAGAAAGAAAAAATTTCGCCCCAGACAGGATTTGAACCTGTAACCTTTCGTCTCAAGCCGACGAATGCTCTAACCAATTGAGCTACTGAGGATTCAAGTCCCGTGGCGAAATTTTTAATTCCTTTCTAACCCGTTAACGCGGGTAGCTATTCAAATCAATAGGTTCAAATCCTGTCTGGGGCGAAATTTTTTCTTTCTTTAAAATTTATAGAAAACGTAAGTATTGCTTGACAAACACTTAAAAATAATAATTAAAGGCTATCCCTTTATAGATTTTAAAGGTTATATGAATGATCGAAAGAAATTCATATGTGACTATTAAGAATTCAAATTGTTTAATTCTTAATACACGTATTATTTATTACGTGCGTATTTCAATTGAGATTTTTAAACGAAAAAAAAATTAAATATCTCGAAAGTTATCCCTATGCTTTAAGGACAGACTTCACGTTCCTAAGTTAAATTTGTTGATTGATATCAAGTGTCAAATGTAGAGTAATTTAACTCGTAAGTGGCCCTTGTAAGGTTAATTTTGTTGCAATTTAAATATCACATCTTAGGGACCGCTTGCAAATTCCTGACTCTAATTTGATAGTGAGTTATTCCATCGAACATGAAGTAATTTATTTATCCCTAATTAAAAGCTAACTCGCAGTTAAATACTTAATCCCTGGTTTGTGTGAAAGTGTCCCAAGAATTACATTACATCATACTTCACATCTTATATGAAACAAGTTTGTTTTAGTTACACCACTCATAACTCAAGACTGACTGTACCTCTGATCTCTGAATTGTTGGATTCATCTCTTCCCGTACGACATATTATATTAACAAAGAAAAATACTAAATGTAAAATACTTTAATCAGCACGAAACTAGCGTTACAAAGTTCGCCGAGAAAGCTAATAAAAGATAATAGATATCGCAACAAAACTAAAACATCTTTAACAGTATTCTTACCTATATAAAGCCGAAAGTGTAAAATAATAACAGTTTTTGACACAAGTTTCTTAAAGAGCTTAAAAGTTTCTCGTAGTTCGTAGCAAGCGCTACGCCGGTACGCGCTACGCTGCCGATCTGCGAGCCGTAGCCTATCTGACTGGCGCCTTACAGTCGGCGGGCTTATATTGCATAGCAACGAAAATTTGCCCGCCTAAAGCTAAGCTTTCCCGCGTACCGCCCCCAAGATGATCATTCTCTAGATTCCATGTTTGCGTTGGAGATACAAAGAAATATTGCTTTTTCTTTGTTAACGTAATATATTACAGAAACTATTACCGGAGTGGCCTCAGTGAATTGTATTAAAATGGTTGTTCAAACGTTAACAATTGAATGTTTTTTTATTCTGAAATGAAATAGAAAAAAGCTAATAGATTTCCTAGTAATAAATTCACACCGTTTATAGACATTTAAGTTTGCAATGGCCAATGTGATGCTGGATTGTTATCAATCACCCTTCTACCCTAGTAGCGAACTCCAATGTTATAGCGACAGGATTAGTTAAGGCAGTTGTCTCAATCCAGGCAAACCATTCTTTTTACTACCATCTATCAATTATCCTACCACCTCGTCAAAGGACGCTGTTAATGAGAAACGACGCTTGACACTACCTCGCTGCTTAGCAGGAGAACAGTCATAGGAACTTTCAAAGAAGCCGATACCAATACAGGGTTAATAACAAGGCAGGGATATTAGTGGTTTCGAACATTTATTTGAAATCAGCTTTATACCAACTCTAGCGTAAGAAAGAAAGATCCTGTAATTTACGTTGGTTTTGGATCAACGAGGTCGCAAGTAGACTTTTATAACATAATAGTTATTTTATGGAAAAAATATTATCGATATTCCTAGTTCCAAATGTTTTAATTATTCTATAAACCATTATATTTTGACTTATTTATTGTCAGATAACATATAGATTTTTGAGTAATAATGCTTAAAACAGAAAGGGTTTAGAATTATATTATGTTGAACCGTAGTTTAATATGTTACAAAAGGCAAATTGGGGTAGCATCTATATATTGTAGCAAAGAAAATATATTTACTAACCTCTTAAATATAAAAATATCTAATAAGTATGGTGCAGATTTGTGAAAATCAAATTTTTAGCACGCTCAACTCAACGAGGAAAAAACTTTTTAACATATTTATGTGACGAATGTATTGCAAAATTGTAAATTATGAGTTCAATATAAAAAAAATTCGCGTATAAATTGTATGCATTGGATTTGTCTATACATTGTTAATATTAGGACGCTTGTGCTCATATATTCAGTTTGTCTCGGAATATACTCAAAAAAGATAGGTAAGATAAACTGTTGCAGTAATTTTGATAAAATTTGCAATATAGAAAGGCTAAGGTATACTTACAATCTAAGATTCATTTAATAAAAACAATAAAATGTGAGCGGATATATGTTAGTTATAATGAAAATGCAATGGAATGGGCGAAGCTCATCATGCCCCTTATGGAATAGACCAATACATTCCTGTCTGGCACTTTATTATAGATGAACATAAGTTAAAGGTACAAGAGAACATAGAATTAAAAAAAACGTCATTAATAACAAGATAGGGATCAACCGCATTTCATACCCCTACCACTATATTGACAGTATCATGTTTCGGTCTGGAAGGTTGGGTAGCAAATAGACATGCATATTAGGCATACCTGGATCACTAGATTACGACTTATATAACATCGATGATATTTGTAGGCTACGGTTACCTCTACCCTCGAAAGGCTGTGTGCTTGTCTGTAGTTTTTAAACACATAAGAAAAGCTGTACTCCTCATAAATTACTTATGTTTGAATTGTTTAATTGTTAGTAACAAGCGCAGAGGACAGATGTCATCCTTTCCTAGCTGTAAAAATTGTTTTTTTTTTCAGATGAACCTTGTCGTAATACATAACACAAATTGTTCCTTCTGTTCATGCGTGATGCAATAACCAAGGAAAATATCAAATCTTGAAAACTTCTGAACGAATGAACCGATTTCAATGCTGATTTCTTCATTTAAAAGCTGACATTGTCGAGATAATTTGTGGCTAACTGACGGATAAGTTTTGATTCTATTTTTTTTTAATTTTATTATTATTCAATATGTACTTCCAGCTTTATTCTATAGCTTTGGAATATGCCTTTAATACAAATTTACATGATTAAATGTACATTGAAACAATATTTTAATAATGTACGTTAAATGTTGTTCAGGGGTTTTAAGCGAAGTATTAATTATCTCGTATCCGCGAATTCGCTAGTTTGTTAAAATCACATGGAAATCCATTTAAATCTATCCGTGTATTAAATTCTAACTTAATTCATAAAAAAACATTACAACATAGCTTAATTTATGAAAGCATTTAATCATTAAGAATTAACGCACATACAAATATTCACATTTACAATATAATTGGGGATAGCGCACGTGGCAACAAAGCTTTGAACACAAGCATGAATGTAATAATAAATACTGTACCTACCTTAAGCCTCCGATATCACCCTCACTTCAAACATTTTACACGTTTCTTCATAAAAAAAACTATTATTTGTAATTACTAAACGATCACAAAAATATAGGAATATGCATTTAGTATGTTTTCATTCAAAAATGTATTGTTTACATTTATTTGTTATAAAATATGGATGATAAACATGTGTTAGGGCGGGCTCGCGGACGCCGACTAGCGGTGGAAGAGCGAACTACAACGTAGGGCGGGAAACGGGCTAGGGTTGTCTCTTTCGTTCTCAACACATGAATAGCTTTGATTCAATGGTAAGCAAAAATAGAACTTTTCTCTATGGTATAGAAGATATATTTAGCTTGCGTAAACCCCTCGTAGGCTGCGTAGTGGCCTTGAGCGTCCTGATGTTTTCATCCCGTGCGCGTAATAAAACGTTTAGGGAGAGGACAAGTGGCTTCTTCTATAAGATTTATGATGGAATCTTTAGAATTAATTCGAGTCGATTTAAGCCCTGCGCTGTCAACGAACGCAATGAAATGTTAGCATTAGAATAATTACCATAAGCAAATTCAGACTCCTATTTTGCAACCATAAATCAGTTTGAAGATATTTGTTTAGCCTTAAGCATTCGGGTGCTAAATTTTCTAGCCTTTAAATAAATTAATTGTTGTTTATCTGTCACGCCATAACTTGTGCACGACTTGATCCATTATAATTATTTTCTCAAGTTTTCATAATATAATTATTTTTTTTTTAATTTTGTTATTAGTTTTGTTATTATAAATTTCAAAAAATACATAACCCTATGAAACCTGTTTGTAAATTTTGTTGTGGCAACAAACCATACCGATCATGTTAGATTTCAAGTAAAATAGGTAATCACATTGAAATTAGTCGATTCGTTTAGGAGCTATTATGCCACATACATTTACAGACACGTCAAACTCATAACAAGCCTATTTATCCGTCGGTGATTAGTACATAAAATTTAAATTTAAGAAAAGCTTTTAGAAAATTGGAATAGTCTTTTTTTAATTCGGAAAATTTAGAAAATTTAAGACTTTAACAAACTTATGCGACCAAAGTGACAAGGAAACGAAAGTTTAAGCAGACGGGAATAAAACTAGACGCACGCGACTTGTGGCCAGACGTTTACATAGATATAATGAGTATCGTAATGTATTATTTTTAATTTCATAAAAATTTCAAGACTGATCCTACAAACATTATAAGTGCGAAAGTTTGTTAAATTAGATGGATGTATGTTACTCTTTCAAGCACAAACTACTTAACGGATGTAGATGAAACTTTACAGGAATACAGTGTACACGTAAGTCACACTTTAAGTTTAGCGTAACTTAAAAAAACAACATGACCAAAACATTTTGTTTGTTGCTTTTCAAAGTAATATCTTTTACATTTTAAACATTTTTTTCATGCGATGGAACCATTTTTTAAAACAGGAGGACTAGAGATCTGAAGGCATGTTTTCTACGTGCTGATTGAACGCTATCACTGCCTCTTCGGAGTTGGTAAAAGTAAAACCTCACATCAAATCTTTGATTTTGGGGAAAATACAAAAATCACAGGGTGCTAGATCGATGCTATGAGCAGGATGAATGAGGAGATGTACTTTTTCGGAAGCTTAAAATGACTTTGTTTTGTTGGCCGTGTGTGAAGAAGCGTTATCATGGTGTAGGAGAATGCGGATTTTGGGTCGTCTTTCGCAAACTTTTTTTAACACCCTGGGTAAACAAATGATAGAATACCACTCGGCATTAACACTCTTTTGGTCTTCAAGTGGAATGGGACCCTTAGCTGAGAAAAAAACGCAATCAGTTTTCTACCAACGTTTCTCGTCTGTCTCACTTTTGTTGGCCTGTTCTCATTTTCAAACACCCATTCACAAGATTGCTGTTTTTTCGGGTTCAAAGCAATAAATCCACGTTTCGTGTCCTGTGACAATGTCATAAACAACATTAAAATGTCCGTGGTCGTACTTCAGTAGCATCTGTAAGCACCATTTCAGAGTTTTGACGCCATCGAGAGAAAAGATAGTCGAAGTTTTTTCATAATTATTGAATTTCGTGTTAATATTGAGTGAAATTGGTCAATTTAGGTGGCATTTTGTACAATTTTGTTCAGTGAAAGTGCACAAATGAAATAATTATAAAGAAATTAGCGTATCGTATATTTTCTCGTTGCCGCCAAATCTCGTATACATGAGCTTGTGTAAAAAGGCCACCGCTTTACCCAAGAGCCTGACATGACTTACTGACGACTTACGACTGATGACTAATTAAAATTAATTGAAATTGATATAAAATTTGATGCAAATGTCTACTTGACTAATGGCTAAATACTAACGTGAAGGCCAAAATTTAAAGAAAGAAAAGAAGCACCATTTCATGCGAGCCAGCTTCTGCTCCGCTGTCAGTTCATGAGGGATCTAACGACAACAAAGTTTCTGAACTTTCAATTCTTCGTGTAAAATTTTCTGAATTTGGCTCATACCAATCCCCAACAGTCCTCAACTTGTCTCATCTAGGTAATACGGGGGCTTTCTTCAAGTTACCGCCTAACAGTAGCCACATTATTTTCGTTAACGGCAGTTGAAGGCCGCCCTTTACGAAATTCGTCATGTAAAGAAACTCGAACTCTCTCAAATTCAGCAAACCATCGCCTCACGATGCTCAAACAAGCTGCTTCTCTCCCAAAAGCATTTTAAAGACGAGCGGCACAGACTTGCGAAGAAAGAGAACATAAAAAATCATCGCTTTAAAATCTGTTCGACTTGATTCCATTTTCGATGCGTAGGGGAAGGTGGCCTAATACGGGTAAGCTAAGCGAGAATTAAAAAAACCTAAATTTCAATTGGATTCCTAGCTTAATTGTCATCATCATAAAGGATATTTATCAAAATATAAAATAAAACGCCAATTGAATTTTTTTTACCATATTTATTTATTTTGTATGAAAAATACAAAAAGTCTCCAAAAACCCATTTTGCCCGCATATTGGCCTAAAACGGGTAACCTCCTCTGGGCAAAACAGGTAAGCTTAGGGCAAACCAGATATGCGTTGCTTTTAAATGATTACACCCTCATAATGACTTAACTAAGAATTAAAATAACAAAATCAACTATTAAATTCTATGTTGATCACAAAACTTAGGTAACTAATTATTTATTTTCTTTTATTTACTTGCATTAATGCAGTCTTTAATCCTTATTAGGCTAAGTTTAAAATTATAGTGAACATAATTATAGATTAAGCATTTTTAAACTTTTATTTACTTAACTAAGTACTAAAACAACAAAATCAACTATTTATCTCTATTTTGATCATAAAACTTAGGTAACAAATTATTTATTCTGTTTTATTTACTTATTTTTAAGCAGTCTTTATCAAGTTAAGTTCAAGATAAGAGTCTACATCTAGCTTGGTAACATAATGTGCCATAATGTAATTTTAGTCTCATAGAATCAGTCTATAATGTCTTATTTTGAAGATCAATATCAAGTCAAGAAATATTGGTATAAGATAAAAAATATAAATATCGTGTCCGAAGTCTTCATTCTTGACATAAATCGCAAAAGTAGGAGCCTATACCTGAATAAGAAGTACAGGCTTCGTGGGCCCATTCATTACAATCTCCACATTTGATCCAATCTTCATCAGGTGGATCCAAATATGGATTTCCACAAACAAAACAATAATACTTAATTTGCTTCTTCTGTATATTTTTTGTCTTAGCTTTCTTCGTTTTGCTAGTAGATGGTTTATTATTGTCGTGTTTCTTTTTTCCATCTGACGTAGCCACTCCAAAAAAGTAGGTCCATTGATCCAGTCGTTATCTATACAAGCTGCGGCGGTACTAGGAGGTACTCCATCTACTAATCTTCCAACCATTCTCCTTCTTCCGAATATGAGGAATGGTGGAATAAAGGATAAGGCGGCATTGCAGCAGCAAACCACCGTCGCAAGCTTGCCTCGTTTAACACTAGAAATCACGCCTACCTGTTTTTTCCAGTTCTTGACATTATTTTTGGAGGCTTATTACTCGTTGTTTGGATGCCTGTCTCGTCGACATTGTAAATACGAGTTGCATCAATAGCATGCTTGTCAATCTCTATTTCAAGAATATCATAAAATCTTTTAACTTGTGGCTTATTAAATCCTCGTGCTCGTGCAATTTAAGTAGGTTCTGGTTGTCTAATAGTAAGTTCAGGGTGTCGCCTTTTGAAACCTATATACGTACCCAACCTGACCATTTTTAAAGGGATGCTGTATGTTATTTTTGACCGCATATTGGTAAACAAGCTCAAAAAACTCATTTTTAGTGAAACCATAGAAAAGATCATCACCTTGAACACCTCACTCAACGATGCACGCTGAGTTTTTCTTATGTATTTATTAACCATCTGAAAAAGAAAACCATCTGAACTAAACTGAAAAAGAAATTGGGGCAAGACGGGTAGGGCAAGATGGGTACCCTTTTTTCCTACCCGTTTTGCCCTAGACTACCTTGCAAAGTAAAGTAATAATAACCTCAAAATGGACGTTAAAACAACAAAAGACATTGTGGAATTCCACAGTTAAATAGAGGTAAAACAAAATGTAAATAACGACAATGGGATAGTTATGACTATTTTCGACTAATTTCAAAATCCTTACCTTGGTTTTTTCTAACAAAACCACTAAAAAAACTTTCGATACACACACCTACGCCATTTCGCTACTACGGCGCCTTGGCAGAACTGATTGAAACTAATCCGTCGGTGATAGCTCTCGGCACAAACACACATTGACACTCAAGTTTGAAATACAAGCGTAAGACTACGTACCCGTTTTAGGCGGGCCACCCGTTTTGGGCTAGTCTCCCCTACGCAAAAGTTTGATGTGTGATAAAAAACCATTAGACAAATTATTTACCGCCAATTGTTTTTTTTTATTACTAAGAAGGTTGTAACATTTTAAAAATATAACATTCGAAATTCAAATAGTTCCGATTAGCTAAAAGTCCAAAACTTTTAGTATGCCCCATGTATAAGCGAAACCGGTAGGCTATTTATAAAATAATAAATTATAAGTGATACGTAAAACAGTCCAAGTTATTCGTCATTTAAGAATATTAATATTTTTAAGAGCGTTACCAAGCCCCAACGATATCAAATACATGCATTTGTGTTATGAATATGAACGAGTGTGTTTCTGGGTCGGAGTGTTTATTAAATTTAAAACAGTATTTGTATTATACAAGTATTAGTATCGTTAACAGATTCTCATACCATAAGCATATTGTAATTGATAATTTTCTTAAGTAAGCACACATTTAGTTCACATAGTTTCTAAATAAAATAAATAAATGTTTCTATATGGTTACAAGAACCTGAAAAAAAACCTGAACCCCTTTTCGGCTAGGTATTCACATTTCCAAAACAACAGTTTTGAATGGCTGGGTTTACACAATTAAAAAAAGTAGTAGTAGGCTGTCTATTTTTCAAAAAAATACTCCAGTAGTGTAATTTTAAAAATTTGCAATAAATTTTGCGCGTTCCTTTTTTAAATTTAATAATGAGTTACACTGCCAAATAAATAGTGATTTAACCCTATTTCAAAGCTAACTCATAGTTCAATTTTGAAACGTTAGCTGTAATTTTCAGTAATGAGTACCTATCTATATTACCCGTTAGTCATTCACGTCTAAAAAGATATGTAAGTAGTCGCGTGGGGTGTCCAACATCCAAATGTTCAATTATAAAAAAAAAACAATACCTACATACCATACGAAACAAGGGTTTTTAATGAATATCCTTAAAAATACTTTTGTTAAACATATAAACCCTTTTCGAAAGATAACACAGTAATAAAGTTGTAATAATACTTGCCAACAATAACAAAATACATTAGGTTTTTGTCACATTTTTGCCAGACAATAATGTGATTGTTGCAGATGTTTATGGGACAATTGGAGCAACAAGATTTCTTTTTTATAAGGGCTTGGATACACATAGCATCTTTTGTAATAAGCTGTTATGTGGTCCTAAAAGACTAACCGTAGTTATCGATTTCATTAATTCCATTTAGGCGTTTTTGCAACGGCTTGGGTGGTTTAACTATGCTAACTATTGATCAGATTGTACAATAGTTGCCAAATATCCGTCAGAATGTTTTTAGAAATTTTCTATAACCTTGGTCAGGTTCAACGTCATTGATTCTAGAATAAACGGTTCCAATATTTTTTTAACAGAGAAAGTCACACTGTAAATTATACTATTCAATTCTTTTACAGTAAATTAATTTTGTTCAGTAATTTTTTAAAGTTTATTTGCTTTAACAACTTTAGTTTTTACTAAGTACCTACAGAGGGCATTAGGAATACAAAAAAAAACTGTTGCTGTTTTACATAAAAAAGATTCTAAAACTACTCGTATGTTTGAATAATGAAATACATATTTTATAACATAAAACAAGTATCTTCACGCCCATATCCCCGAAGTATTTTTGAGTGTGGCGTTAGGTGACTTGTGAGGCATAGATATGCTTTAAATAAACAAAGTGAATAAATAAAAAAGGACAAGTTACACAAATTGAATCTAACAACAAAATAAGCAAATTATGGGAATGAAAAAATAATACATACGAGTAGAAATACTTAAATATATACCAGAATAAATTGAATAAACACCCAGACCCGGAAATGCATACATCTTTTCGTCACACAAATGCCTGCCCCGTCGGGAATCGAACCCGAGCCTCGCGGTTGGTCGGTGGAATTAGGCGTGTACGCTAGACCCTCGAACAACGAAGCGGCTTTTTTGATTTCACAATTATAGCGTCCAAGTGATAATGAAACACTGTTTTCTAACTACTGAAATAATTACCTACACTTCGGGAGGTTTCTCTCACTCCAATTTATTAGGTACCTACGCGTTTATCTATCCTGACAGCTCCATTAACAAATTTTGACTGGTTGTACTTATGAAGTTCTAGCTGTTCGCGCGAAATACGTTTTACCCGTTCAGTTTGTATGGAAAAAATTAAAATGTTCTTTTTCCCAGTTTTCTTAAAATCGAACAGGTTACCATTTCCCTGTTCTAAGTTACCTCCCCACCAATTTCAGCTAAACCACTTTATTTTATATACTTATATAGACTTAGCTAGGTAGGTGCATACATTTGAACGCGTAAAGACCTTAACTTTCTCCACATTACTCTTTTCAATAAAATATATCTTTGTATGTAAATACTTTTAAAAGTTACTCAATATGAGAGAGAACTAAAAATGAGTAAGTATAGGTTGTTGCTTGCAAGATGTGAAAGAAAACAATGAAAACTTATATAATATGTATTTAAAAATGAAATCACATGTTTAGTAAATAGTTAATTTGTTATTAATTTTTCACATTTTTTTCCAAGCAATAGAGCGTTCGAATACCTACACAATTTTTGGGCTTACGCCATTGCTGAATTTTGTTAAACGCCATCTAGTGATACTAAATGCACACGAAAACTACGTACAATATTACAAAATACCGTCAAAACCTATTTAGTTGTTCTGTGGTCAAAACAGTGAATGTAGTAAAGTGAGAGGGCTGTATCTGGGTTTCGTGCATTCCAATTTTTTTTAAATCAAAGCTACAAGTGTTTTTGTAAGACTAATTATTTGATGATCGCCTCAATGGTCTAGCGGTCCGGCGTCGGACTTTGACATCTTGAAGTCCCGGGTTCAATCCCTGGGTCGGGCAATGAAAAGAATTAGAAAAGGTATATTTCCAATTTTCTAAAAAAAATAACGTAGCCCGGATTTGAATATTTTCTTTTCTTATTGGATATTGCCACCTGTCACATTATCGTGGTTGCCCTGGTTGTGCCTCTGCTTACCACTTCGGGAATATGAGCGTGAAGACACTTTCTTTTTTTTAAATTATTTGAAGATTGCAAGGCAAACTAGCCGACTATAATAGGCATCTATATTAAATGTTATTTCATTTTTAAATACTCCCCTAGGTTAAGTTTTCATTGTTTCCCTCAACATCTTGAAGGTTTCCAATTTGAAACCATTTTATCCATTCAGTTACATAAAATATTATATAGATCCCTGATGCCACTGCCAATCCGAGCTTGTTGAAACACACATTTACCAGTCACTTAAAAGCAGTACACAACGGTAACTAGCTCTGACCGTATTATGGCAGAAGCAGGCTTTGCCTATTGATGGTACCTAACAAAACGAGTCGCCGCCGAACTCGACTACCGTTAGAAACGGTATTAATAAAGAACAATGTCTCTAACAAGCTGCTGGGCAGGAAAAGTATTAGCTTATATTTTTCAAAAGACCAAGACCAACACACAGCACTTGTCTTCGTATTTAAGATGGCTCAAATACTTTGGTAGCTTTGAATTTTCTTAAATAATTAAAATATGTTCAAGGTTTATTGCGAGTAACCAAGTATATTTTTACAGAAAAAGACGATGTGACAGTGGCTTGTATATTAAATATGACTCTATGACATCCGTTCTAATTTTTTTTCTCCATAAGGAGCTCTACTGAGCATCTTCTTCGACATTACAATCTAGTCTAAAGACTAATGAGTAATTCTAATTTCTCTTAATCTTGTAAGCTACAGTCTCTAAGTATAAGTCCATCAACTTTTACTTATTGTCTCTAAACTTTTCATTGGTATCTTGAACTTAAAACACTGTCACTTGCTTTTTTCACAAGCACTACGTGAATCTACACTACACTAGTTCATATGGCTTTGTCCTTTTCAGCCTTCTCGTTGTACTTGTGATATCGAGGAGCTGGATTGCCTCGATGTTCACATGATGGCGAAGAGCTTCTGCACTTTTTTATAACGTCATTGACAAACTTCACTTTGAGGTAATTAATAGTAGATTAAATAAGATTTAGTCTGTCTGCAAAGGTTTAATTACTCTATATATAGTTGTGATCAAACGCAACTCGACAGACACATTTTTAATGCACTTGTAAGTTTCCGCAATACCAACAAAAATAAAATTTAATTATATCTTAAAAATACAAATTTACAAATGTTTTGTAATAGGTCTAAATTTAGTTAATTCATGTTTGCGACATATACAAATAAAGAAGATCAATTAAAAACATATTGAACATTTTCATGACTTGTTCCTTATTTCAGTTAAATTTTAGTTTTCATGGTAATGTATTAAATGTAAAAAATCATTAGCATTTTATTTCAAACCATCTACCTAGTTTCATAACTAAAAATCAAAACATTTAAGACGTTAAGGAAATAATTTATACCTCTGTACAAATATTTTTCCATATAAATTGTATCTAAATTTAATAAGTACTTTAGACTGAGCTTACATTTCAAGCAGTTTTTTACTGAATTGGGAGGAAGATAACTAGACACATTTCTGGATGGTGAGAAGTACACCTCGCTTGACACCAAAGATGGGGCCTGCTGCCTGGTAATGACTGCCAACCTAAGGTAGGGGTGATTAATATTTGCATTAGTTTACTGGCTACCCTGTCGTTCAGACTGGCAATGTGGTAGCAGCAAGAGTAAGACAGTAGTACCCATCCTTGTAAATCATGTAACCTAATAAATAATAACAAGTTTATATAAAAATATTTAATATCAGAAAAATCAACACTTTAAAAAATGAAATATTAACAACAGCTCTACTAAAACATATAATTTTATGTGACAAGTATTATTCTCTTTTTTCTTAAATTATTAAGCTATAAAATAAATACATAAGCAAACTTTGTTGGTACATATTCTGATTGAAGCCATTAGTGAATAAAGGTTTTGCAAGCATTTGTACTCATTAACGTCTTAGCACACAGAGAGGTAAAAACATGCCTGTGATTGTATTTATGTAGAAGATCTTGTTTTAAATTTATAGCTTCTGCCCTTAAGTTTTTCAACTTTGTAGCAGTTTTTAGCAATAAAAGAAAAACCATCCAAAACATATATTTCTAACAATAGCTTAAATGCACTAGTGTACGGCTTTGCTGTATTTATATGTTCTGTTTTCATATCAAAATGACTACAAATTTTGGATTTCAGCATAGAAATAAACTTGGAAAAACACAGAGGCTCAATATCTAAATAGATTAACACTCAGGCAATAGCTAAGTTATAGTATAATCATAGTTTTGTGCACAGCACTACATATTTAAAATCCAAGCTTAATAATGCTATGTCATACTTATAGAACTTTAGTCAACACCCATATACACTTAGCTTCAAATTTACATAATTTTATTAACCAATAAGCAAAGGCTCCAATTTTCCTGAATCTAACAAATTTTTGACATCACTCCCACCTCCAACACATTTGCCATTGATGAAAACTTGGGGAACCTGAAAGGTAGAAAGAAGCGATGTTAGGAACATTTACAAGTCACCTTTGGTCATAGATACACCTGTAATTTATTACACAAACTTGTCATTTTATATGCCTGAATGCTAGGTTGCATTTACCAGATTACCTTCAAGCACCACAAAGAAACAAATGACAAAATTTATATACATATCTTCACGCCAAGTCCTTTACGGGGTAGTAGGCAGAGAATATCGAGTTCCAGACCTTACGATCCTGACAAACCTGTCTGGCTTCCTTTACACTCATTACCCTTTTCATACAAACAAAGTTTCGGAGACTCTTGACACTACCCTCGGATAATATCCGAGTGATCTGATCATGGAATCTCAGCCTTGGTCTCCCGGGTACCTATATCCATCCTGCAATCTTACAATGAATGGATAAAATTTTTAACATAGCTACTATGTCTCAAAGTTTTTGAAACAAAATTGTTAAAAATGTAAAATTGGTTCACTTGGGTAAACCAATGCTCAGAAACAATAAATTGTACTAATATTAACAAAAACAAAAAAGTATCTTCACGCTCATCATCATCATCATCATCATCGTCAGCCGGGTGGGAGGTCGTCCAACACTATATCACCCCATATTCCCAAACAAATAAGCAGAGGCACATCCAAGGCACCCACAACTAGCCAAAGACACTTAGTCCTACAATGTGAGGCGGCAGGCCTATCGCCAACCAGGCGGCACATATCCGATCCTGGGCAACATAATTTTTATAACAAAATTGAAAATACACATTTTAAATATTTTTATGATGTCAAATCCAATACCAAACAGCTAGATCACAGAGCCGATTGGAGATGTAATTATAACAAAAATAAAGTTATAATTATTTAGATCCTTAACTAAAAAGTAAAGATTCAAATCATGTCACCAATGACCATGCATAAATGTGTTAATAATTTGCCTATTCCAACGACAATTGTTTTTAGGTATTTTTTTGTGTGCTATCATTATTAAAGAGTTATGTATTTATAAAATAATTTGCATAGTTCAATTATGGAAAATCTTACATTTTTTTTTTTTTTTAGATTCTTTCTTTAAAATTTATTGTAACAGTTTTGTCACAACTCTTTTACAAGATTATTTTTATTATCTAACAATGCATTTTCAGCTCAGACTAGGGTATTAATTATTTAAACTTATAAATACAGATGGAATCTCTTACAAATTTGTGAAATATTTTGGAAATTAAATATGAGTGTTGTTCTTTCAAGAACTGGCTAGGCTAACCTAGAAGGATTTTACCAAATCAGAGGAAGAGGTAAAGTTAGAAAAATGCTCACATAATAATTAAGATTTACTTTTAAATTTATATTGATTTTGAGAGATTTATAATAGAGCAAGAGTGGATCTAACAACACTGGATGCAAAATAGTGGAGTGGATTTCATTTTGCTCAATTACAACAGCAGATTTCATTTCAGAAAGTACAGTAGATATTACTGAGTTTCAGGAGGCCGGAAGGTTAACAATTATTACCCGACTTCCTGGTATTCTGGGAGGGTTTGTAACCTAAGTAGTCAGTGGCTAATCAGCTTAGTTTGGCGTTACCTAGCTGTAGAGATTATTTTATATCAGTGAATTTAATAGCATAAAAGTAAAGTAAAAAAGTATCTTCATGCCAAGAGATACGCAGAAGCACCACCAGGGCACCCACGACTAGACGAAGATACTAAGTCCCCCAATGTGATAGGTGGTAAGCCTATCGCGAACCGGGCACATATCCAATCCCGAGCGTTATTTTTTTATTAGAAAATTAGAAGAATCCAATTTTCTTTAGTTGCTCGACTCGGGACCACATGCAGTCAAGTCCAACAACTGAATCCCTAGACCACAGAGGCGACTAATGTAACTTAATAACTAGTAAGTATGATATTAATTCGAATGGTCTTATCTCAAATACATCAGTTACATAAAATATATCTTATCTCATTGCTATGTGATATCAACTAATTTATGAACATAAAACTTAGCATATTCATCTAAATTTGTATATTTGTATGGTGTTTAATGTAAGCAAAGCAAAATGTTTAAGTCAAGGTCATTGTTTAGCGTCATCTACTAAAAATACAGCTAAAATCCGGTTTTTTTTAAAACAAATATAGCTTGGGTTAAATAAAGTTTGGCTCCTTTCAACATTGCAAGCAAAAAGAATTATTATCTAAAAGATATCCCTTGTCCAGTAATCTTAAGGATGAATCACTAATTCACCAGTACACAACGGTGTTATTTTGTAATGATTCATCAAAAAAGTTAAAAATTTTAAGAAAATTTACTTACAGTCGAAAAACCAGTAATTTGAGATAAATTCTCCTGAATAGCAATCCCGTCGTCGATTTCATTCAATTCGTAAACCTTAATGGGTTGTTTAACTTTAGAGAATACCTAAAAATGAAGAGTAATATTAAAAAACAAAATTTCACAATATATGTAGTTATGTTTATACATTTTTAGGAATAAATCTGAACTTACATCTTTTGCTAACTTGCAATAAGGACAATATGATTTGGAAAATACAACCACTTTTTCTTGAGATATCGCATCTTTTATGAACTTTTGGATTTCAGTAGAATTAGCCATTTTAGAGGTACGCAATAATTTACCCGAAATTGATCCCATTTAAAAAAAGAGAAATCTGAAATGACATATAGATTTTGACATTTGACGTATGAGCTTTGACAGTTTGGGGTTATCAATTGTGACAGCTTACAGCTATATATAACTCAACTATTTAAGAGTTTTGGCGCCATCGTGAATGAAGATGGTCGTATTTTTTTCACAATTATTGAATTTAGTGTAAAACATGAGTAAAATTGGTTAATTTAGGTGGGAATTAGTTTAATTTTGTTCAGTGAAAGTGCACAAATGAAATAATCATGAAGAAATTAGTGTATCGTGAATTTCCTCGCTGCCGCCAAATCTCGTAAACGAGCTTGTGTAACGAAACCACCGCTTTACTCAAGACCCAGACAAGACTGTGTAAATAGTGACTAATGACTGAAATAAAGAACTAATACGGAAGACATAAATTGAAAATTTATAACAAGAAAAAGATTTATTAATACGGAAGACGTGGCTGTATGGACACAGATCTTTTGCCTTTCCCCGACTGGGATAAAATTAAAAAAAATAAATAAATCAACTATTTAATTTATCTATCTCAGCGCACAAAGCTAGGTAAAAAAATAAATGGCATTTTAAAAAGGTTTTCGAAGTAAAACATTTTCCATAAATTGAAATGAAAAAATTGAGTGATCAAGAAAGATAATTAAAACCTAGTTACAAGTGTAGAAAAAATATTATGTGATACAAACTCATGAGAGCTTTTATAACCATATAATATTTTTTATTTATCACAGTTTTTTTTATTTGAACTTATACTTACAGAAAAATAATTAAAGTGGAGTAAATCTTACGGTCTTAAACTTAATCCAATCAAGACTCAGGTCATTATTATTGGTAGCCCGGGCTTATTAATAAGATAAATTGGACTACTGTACCCCCTGTTAGATTAAATAACGTCATTAGGTATCCCTTATAATCTTACTCCGGAAACTCGGTGTTTTTATAGACAATACTCTTGGACTAAGCAACTGCAGGAGGTCAGTAGGAAAATTTTTCGTACTTGGAATTCGTTGAAGCGTCTTCGGATTTTGCTCCCTATTCCTAAAAAAATATGCTTGCTGATTCCTTACTATTTTCAATCTTAGATTATGCTGATGCTAGTTACGTAAATCTCACTGTTGAGCAAATAAATAAACTCGAACATCTTCAAAACCTTTGTATTAGATTCATTTTTTCATTGCGTAAATATGATCACGTTTCCGAATTTCGTGCTAAGCTCAAGTGGTTGCCTATCAACATTCGCCGGAACTGTCATATCCTCTCCCTTTTGTACTCCATTCTCTTTGATCTATTTGCGCCTGTTTATTTAAAGGAGAGATTTAAGTTTTGTAACAGTGAGGTAAAATTCCTCAGGTCCAGTGATAATTGTACTCTTAAAGTTCCCTCTCGAAACATTTGTTAATATTATAGCCGTTCTTTCACTTCGCAAGCAGTGAGGCTTTGGAATTATCTCTCCGTAGATATCAGGAGAGCTCCAAATATTCATGTTTTCAAAAGTATGTTAAAGCGTCCCTTTTGCATTTGGCTTTTCTTGTTTGTTTTAATACTTATAATTAAAACAAGCTTCTGCTCTTAGAATGATTTGTGACGTCTAGTATTAAATGCATTTTTACATTTTAAGATCATCATTGTACAGTATCTCGCTAAATCTTGTTCCATACTTTAGGGTTGCCTGGAAGAGATCGCTGCCTTGACGATAAGGCCGCCTTTGTGTATCTTCTTAGTTTAAGTTATTATAATGTATTTGTAATTTCGTTGTATTGGTGCACAATAAAGAGTTATTGTATTGTAATGTTTAATTTAGCTAGATTATAAAGCGACTTCGTTAATTAAGTAAACTATTATTTATTATTGCTTTTTCACTATTAATATAATGAAATTAGTGTAGGTATGTAGTTACATAAAAAATAAATCAAGAACTAAATTATGTCTATGTATCTATTTTCATTATTTCCGAACTTTGCTTCACCTCCACGGCTAACCGCGTCTGTTAAACCCTCGACCAATAAGGCGGTAAGATATTTTATTAAGATACTTTGTTGATTTTAATCAATGACTTTCCTGGTATGGCAATCAGGAAGACAAATTTTATTAATATGAATTACAATGGTACGTCCATTGTATCATAACTAAGTATAGTATGATAATGTGCTTTTTTGGTTCAGGATTTATTATATAATGTTTATGAAAATAATCAAAGTAGTTCTGTGAAGTTTCAATTCAATCCAACTTTTTAAAGTAGATTAAAAACACTATCTAAGATTTCGAATAGGTACCGTAGATACCAACGACGACGTTAATAAAAGCGCTATAAAAAGCTACTTAACAATTATTGTCAACGTAATTACCTGTTCATAATAATTTAACATTAAACTATCGCCGGATAATAGACGTATCTATATGTAGTTGACAACACAGAGTACCTACAGTACTTAATCGTTTTTTAAAGAGGACCATTCTAACAAATATGTATTGGTAAGGTTTGATCAATAAAACTACTACTTTACATAAATAAAAGTTCTGTATAATTTGACAATGTTATAAACAAAAATTATAGATATTATGTAGTATATAATAGTCACTTTATAATTTTTTTGGGAGCACACAATTTGAAGCAATGATCTTTTCATGGAACTTGCAAAACGAATTAATTTACAACTAAGTACTTATTATTATGTTAATATTAAGTACTTATTAATATCGCGATATTAAATGTTACGAAAAAATCAATGTACTCATTGAGTTTTTTGTTTGATTTAAAAAAATACTCCATAGTGTACATATGGTTTTGTATTGATTGATGATAAATAATAATTAACTATTTATCGCCCACGGACACCCACGACACTAGGAATATCTATCACAGATGCCGTGGTAACCTATAAAAAATGAGGACCTAGGTTCTTTATAGGCTCTCCAGTTTTATGTATCAAAACGTCCAATGTCAAATACATGGCCTTTTTAGGCTGTAAAAATAAAACTGTTATCTTTGTAGACATAGATAAACTGTGAATTCCTGTTAGCAAAACAATGATTATCTAGATTAGATAGCTGGAATCACGATACAATGAGAGACCTGACATATCTTCTCTTCGGCCTAATCTTTGCCAAACATTTTACTGATAATATCAGAACACCAAGTTTGTAAAGTATTTTTGAAGTGAAGACTTCTTTAGAGGCGTTGCGCACTTTTTTTGGAATGGGTAAAAACTTCTACACTCGCGTCAGGACACGTGACCTGATCGAAAATTCTTAAGGCAACACAGGGCGCTTGCGCGAATGTTCGTGTTGTCATGTTTGTGTACGATAGCGCAATAAATGAATACTGTATTCTACTACATAAATGATAGTACTTTCATACTGATAATTGAAGCAATTCGTGCAAAATTATTCCCTAACCATTCCAAAATATCAAAAATGGATAACATCAATATTCAAGTTTTCACTTCTGAAGGCACTCCCGGAGTGCAATTCGTCGTTTTTTTTAAATATCTCACCTCCGAAATATCACAAGTATTAGAAATAAAATATTTTTCCCCGTATTGGTTTGGTTCTGGTAAGTAGAATACATCATCTGGCTCTCTGCTAAGACTCGCATAAGTTAAATAATCACCCAAAAATCTCTGGGGGTAAGGTGCTATACGACAACTTGTCCGGGATAGGGATCCACCACCTTACATATTCCTTCCGCCATAATGACTTCGCCATGTTCTTGCCCGGAGATTGGGGTAGCCTTTGAATTGCATAAAATCACATCCCGGTCACAGAACAGCGACGCTGCTCCAGCATCTATGATGTCTATGCCACGGATATCTCTTACCATCAGGTGTGCCGTGTGCTTGTTTTCTGAACTGTGACATGAGAAAAACAAATAACGAAAGTACCTGATTGTATGTTTTTGCTCGTTAAGGAGCAGAATGCCTCCTCTAGTATATAAAAAAATATTAGCTTCACCAGATATCGGGACTGTGGGCACGCTTCCGCATTGGTACATCGAAAATACTAGTGTTTCCTTTTGGACAGAAAGGTGTACTGAAGAGCTGACTACCTGGTCCAATTGGTTTGCCTGGGGCCCTACCACTACCCCTGGTACTCAGCCCTCTGCCACGATGGGGCTTGCACCGTGAGAGGGGTGCGCATAGCTCTCCTACTCTATGTCTATAAGTGTCACTGGTAAATCAAATAACATTTTTTTTCTTTTTAATGTTTGGACATGACATTTATCACACATTTCTCAGTTTGGAATGCTAGACCCACACAACATAGTCTAATTTCGAACACTACACGTAGTGATCGCTTAAAAGGTCTTAGCATCTTTCAAAAAACTCTCTCCTTTTTTATGTCATTAATCACCATATAAGTCAATCTACGGAGAAATGGATGTCCCACATATCTAATAATCGAGAAAGCACTAAAGTATTTTCTAAACATCAGGATCTATGACGAAATCGATCTTAGCCGCAAGTGCGCGGTTTTACCACAAAAAAAAATTGGACACGTGTAACTAAGCACTCTGTAAAATTGATATGTGACTGGGATGACGTGGCACCGTGTTATTGGTTGAGAGTCCAATTTTAGACAAGTGTCAACGTCTTCAACGAGTGTTTAATTTTTTTTTAGTAAAACGGGCGTTGCTTAGACCTGTCATTGGCTTGATGGATGAACGTTAATCAGAACCTGTTCTTTATTGTTTACTTTGTAATTTTCCACATTACTCTTCTAAAAATCAGTTTTATTTTGCCTTCTTCTGGAATAGGTAGGTACCCACCCGATTACTACAAAAGTCTTATTGTCTTGTTATTATATAAGAGTATATCGATTAAAAAGACCTTAAAATATGAGGTATTAACTGTTGCCCGCGCGGTTAACGTCCTCACAGGAACATTTTTTCGGGATGAAATCTATTCTTTGTGCAAATCAAAGTTACACTCTCCGTGTACCAAATTTCATGAAAATCGGTTCAATAGTTATTGCGTGAAGGAGTAACAAACAAACACACAAACTTTCGCATTTATAATGTTAGTAGTTATTATTACTTTTTACAAAATAAGAAAGTAAAAGGATTTTTGATGGTAAAATGTAGGTGTGTGTTCTGGCCTTTTATTCCATTTCCATTTATGACATAGAAGGTAAACTTACTCGGAAGAAAATAAAAGAACTTGGGCTGAAACTCAAAGAAAAGTTGAAGAAAAAGAAGCAAACTATTGAAACAAATTACAATAAACCATAGTTTGTTATTATTTGCGCCTCAATAAAAAAAATATACGTCGCATAAAGATATCTAGAGGAAAGTAACCAAATATGGCCTACCATTTTGTTTTTACCTCAAAAATACAAAAAAACTATTGAAAAACAATCATTTATTGTTGTTAAAATAATCACGCATACATTTTTAAAGAGTCAAGTAATAATAATACGTTATTAATATAATAATTAATAACATTGTTATTATTCGGAGCATTAAACAAAAAAATAAAATAGATGCTAAATAAAAATAAACTAATAATATCTTCTACGAAAATAACAATTAAAATATTTACTTACTAATGATACTTAATACTTTGGTAGATGGAAGAAATCAAATAATTTATATGATATAGTAGTATATACATTACATATGCAAGTGTCAAACTCTGGCCCAGCAGACATTAGGTGCCCAGAGCTGACACATTAAACATTTTACCCACAGTTCACCTTCAGCGTTTTCGGTAAATAAGCCTGACAAAAAGTAAAAGTAGATAAAAGTATATATACTAAAACGTTTTCTAAATGTGTCCCCTTCGTTGTTTTTCTACCTAATGTCGTGGCTGTCGACTCTTCAGGACTATGTTCTGTTTTCAGACTTAAGCGTTGCAATGTCTTCCTTGGTTCTTTGTAAAATGTTATTCTTTTGAAGGACTAATTTTCTTCTCACAAAGCATTTTTATGGCTTTAACCATTGGTTCTTATCCCAAGTTTTCCTTGGTTCTTTTAATTGTGTTGACGCTATCCTGAAAAAATATAAGTACCTAGGTACTGATAGATACTGTACATATATGGATAATACCTAAATTTGGGCTAGCCCATATTTAGGACGATAGCAATTGCCCATATTCGAAATTCTTAACTAAAACAAATTTGATCGTGTATTTTACAAATAATAAATCATAAAATTAAACTTATATTCTGCAATAAAACATACAGTTACAATATTTAAACCTAATTTTCTTTAATTAAACAACACATTGATACATACATCAGAAAACTTTTCGACAGCAGCAATACAAGTATGGTTGACACTGACGAAAGGTCGCACATGATAGGCGATATTGAGTGAGTGCCGTGTTAAAGCGAATTATTGCGATGGACAATCGTCGTTTTTTGCGTCTTTCGACTGTAGGTTTTGGATAATTGTTGCTAGCCCATATTAAACCACTATCCCACATTTAGTTACTTTCCTCTACAATCAATTTTGATAATACGGCACTACACCTACTTAGACTGAGATTTTAAATAATTTGCGTACCAAGACTACTGACTTCTCTACCCTCTGCCACGGAATATAACAATGTCTCTATTTAAGTTTTAGTCAAATTGCAATTGTTTTACTAAACAACCCTTGAGTAAAATTACAAATCGGCGCACGTATTTGACGCAATGATTTTGTTAGTGGTTAGAAACAGTACCTACATAGCAAATCAACAGTTATGCTTAATTATAGATTTATTAAAACGCAGACTATAGGTACATTATGCGAGAGTTGTGTACATAAGGAAAATGATGTGGTGCTTTATCCTCCTTTTTAGAAGACTAACAATTTTCTAATTAAAAGTAAGTATAAATTTAACTAACATACTAACATGCTTGGACCGTTCATTCAGATACTAGAATTTACATATATCTACATAACATTGAACATTACATAAGCCCAAGGACATCAGATAACGAATTCAACACTTGGTTAGTTTTTATGTCTGAATGTTATGCGAATGTGGATGGATACCAGTGGAGATCTAGGTTGACATTTCACGATCAAATCGCTCAGCAGGGTGATTATGTATCTCAGTTGCCAACTCAAACTGCAAAAGTGTACATGAAATGACGTCATTTGGGTTTGCTATCTCTATCGTATTTCTGTTGGTCACTAGAAATAGTAAATATAAAACACGTCATTTGACAGCGATTTGATGTACACTCATCCATTTTGAGTTGGTAACTGAGTTACATAGTCACCCCCCAGGTTTTATACAAGTAGTGCCAAAAGTCTCTGAAAACTACGTGTCTCTATGAAAAGAATAATTAATAAATAAGGACGAAGCGAAGCAGTAGAATTACTCTTAAATTTCTATTTCATGCAAACTGTAAATTGGAAATTGATATCTCATTTTAACACATACAGTTTAAAAAAATCACCGAATCCAGTAAAATTAGTAATTGTTTCATTTGGGAATTAGATTAAAGATGTGTAGTTCGTCTAAATATTATTCTGGGTAGAGATGTGACGACTTGATCCACGCCCAATGACCCTATCGGATTGATTCAAAAGTTATGATGCCACAGACAGATCAATACACTTCTCTTAAATCTTAAAGGCGACGGTTGTTCTTATTATCCGGAGAACCTCTAAATATGTAAACCTAAAATTAAAAACGATCAATAAACCCCGACAAAACCACCTTGAATACCTACTTCAGCTTTCAAACTAAATAATCCGCATCAAAATCGGCATATTTGTTCAAAAGTTATGATGCAACAGGCAGATGCACATATACACAGACAAGTCAAACTTACAACTTTTACTACATGTTTATCAGACACACATATTGCTTATTATAAAAAAAATTATATGTTTCCTATTCTTTTACATTTTTTTATGATAACGTTGCCAACCTAAGGCACGGATGTTTTTTTTTTTAAGTTCGAGTGGTGAACATCGGCAGTTTCCTGTGACATGGGTGGTCACAGCCTTTGTTGTTCTTGTTTTAATTAATTTCTGATGGGATTTTTATTTATTGGGTTATAATAATA